>PVJI01000047.1:0-200477 GCA_004026765.1 Micronycteris hirsuta
TTTGCTTGCTTTCTGCTTTTGTTGGTTATGATCCGGTTAAAGGTGAGATCATATGGTATTTGTCCCTCACTGCCTGACTTACTTCACTTAGCATAATGCTCTCCAGTTCCATCCATGCTGTTGCAAAGGGTATAAGCTCCTTCTTCCTTTCTGCTGCGTAGAATTCCATTGTGTAAATGTACCATAGTTTCTTGATCCACTCATTTGTAGATGGGCACTTAGGTTGTTTCCAGCACTTAGCAATTGTGAATTGTGCTGCTATGAACATTGGAATGCAAAGGTTCTTTTGAATTGGTTTTTCAGTGTTCTTAGGGTATAATCCCAGTAGTGGAATTGCTGGGTGGAAAGGCAGTTCCATTTTCAATTTTCTGAGGAAGTTCCGTACTGTTTTCCACAATGGCTGCACCAGTCTGCATTCCCTCAGACAGGTTTTCTGATGCTCCCTGGAGCATCAGAAACAGGGGGCTGAAGTACCAGTCTTGACCACCTTGAGAGTGGCATGAGCCGGAATATGTGGCAGGGTCTCGATAACGGTATGGAATAAAATGCAGACCTTCAGCTCTGCTATTGTTTGTATCTTTGGTCCCCCCCGCCCCGCCCCATTTTGTAATGGGGACCTGGCTGTGCTGCTAGTTTGCAGGGAAAGCTTTTTCCTGTCCTTCCAGATTTAGCTCCTCTTCTCATAACCCCTTCCTGGGAGGAGGAGGGGAGGGAACACTTCCTCTTTGTTTTAGAGCTGATCAGGATGCTCAGGTGTCAGGTTTTAGATCAGGAAGAAAAATTGCTGTTTTGATTTCTACCCTATTTTTTCATGCCGTTTCCTTCTCAGTCTCTCTCGAAATTTCCCTAGTTCTCCTGTGGCATAAAGTGAGTCAGAATGGCAAATGAAACATGCAGAAGACATAAATTCCAGGCATAAAATATATATCAAATATACATCTATCAATTGGCTTTATGCTATCTGAGCTGCCCCCAGGGTGTCAGTGGATCAGGTGAATGGATTTCTGCCACTGTGGGTAATTCCATAAGGTAATAGGGCGGGCCCTAATGCAGCAGAGAGGCAATATTCTCCCAGTTATATATCATAGTTTAAAAGGGGAATTTGTATATTTTGATTTTGTGAGTCAATGAAGTTGGGTCCCCAAGGCATTGTTGGAGCTTAGGCTTTCTGAGCTATGGAGAGGAACTGGCTCAAAGCCAGGAAAGCAGCCCAAAGTGAAGGAAGCCACCTTGACTCCAGAGGCCTGGTTCAGAAAGGTCAGTCCTATGACCTCCAAGAAAGCTCTGGATGTGGAGACTTACCATATAAATGTTATGTTTTTTTTTTAAACGATCATGATACCTATTATACCAAATAGTAGATGTGTCCAACCAAATGAGAAAAAAATTCAAGCTATTTGATTGACAGCACCCAACCAGCCAGTCAATTAGCTGTGATGATGGTGATGATGTAGCTCTGTGATGACGCAATAAGGGAGAAAAGAAAGACAGAAATGAAGAGAAAAACATAGGAACAACTAGTATTTATTGAGAGAACATTTATTTCCCAGGTGCTGTGCTTAGCTCTTTCCATGCAATGATTAATGTAATACTTTCATGACGCCGTGAGGTAGGAGCTAAGGTTATCATTCACATTTTATGGTCAGGATGCTAAGGCGTGGAGAGGACCACCTAGTTAGTGGATGAGCACGGATTTGGATTTGGATTTGGACCCCATCTTAACCACTATATCATGCCTCCTCCAAGGGAGGAAAGCTTTTTCCAATTTGAGGAATGGTTCTTGAGGCTCCAGGAAGTCTGATGACTTAGGTTCAGAAAAGTTCGGTGGGAAATGAGAGTATCAGAAATGTTCACCAGTGCAAATTTTCAGGTGAAAATGTTCACCTGGAAGCAAATTAGTGCTCCCGAATATACCAGAATGCTTACCAATTGTTTCTACAGCTCTGCAAAGTTAGTGGGAGGTAGGAATAAACCTGCTTCGACCTTACTTTAGATAAGGTCTCTGTTAGCAAAATCCGCATTTGGACCTGAGCCCAAGTAGAGTTGTTAGAAATATGATGACTTGGCTTAGACTTAAGAGATTTTGAGATGCCAAAAATAGGGCCCCAAAGAAGGATACAGACTTGACTATTGAAATAGAACTGTTCTGAGTATTTCCTGTCATTGGGGAGTCCCAAGTCCAGTACACATTATACATACGGTAATGTGCAGGATGCATATCTAATACCTAACGCCTTCCTCCTAACAGAGCTCAGTTTTGTTCAGGCAGTCACCCCTCTTCCACGAAGCCAGTTAACTCAGACGTAGATGAGCCCAGTCTCAGATCCCAGGGCTGGGCCTAATTGGATTTGGGGTAATTCAATTCCTGTTGCCTGTGATTAGTTCAACAATGAGCAGATGACCTGCTACCGGCCAATTAGAATTAAGAGGAAGTGGGGGAAGGCGAGAGAGAGGTTGAGACATCTGGGTAATTTTTTTTTTTTTCTATTTTCAGAGAAACGCTTAGAGAGAGATGATCTTTTTCTTTCCTCTAATAGGTGTGTTTGTGTGGTGATAACTATGTATCCAGCAGTCTTTCTAGCTTTCTCATAGACTCAGCTAAACTCAGCTTAAAGAATATGTTTTATTTTATAATTTATCACATAACAAGGAGTCCAGAGGTAGGACAGTTGCAGGGTTGACTAATTCCAGGGGCAAAAGATACCTGCCATCTCCCTAGACTGTGTGTTGCTCTCTTCCTGTGTGGTGACGAGATGGTTACGCCAGCTCCAGGAATCATCTCACACTGGAGATGCGAGAGTGTCCAGAGGTAGGAAAAGGGGCAAGTTCCTGACTCGTGTCTCTTTATATGTGTGGAAAACATTTCTAGAAGGGCCACAGGTGACTTCCCCTGACATCACCAAGGCTTGTTACATGTGCTTGCTTCAAACAGTTGTAGGAAGGCAAATGAAGACCGTAATCAGCTTAGATAATTAACACCTCCATTCAGGAGGAGTTGAAGAAGTGCACTGTGCCTGAGCAAAACTGGGCCTCGATGCTCAAAGCTGAACAAAGGAAGGCATTGGGGAGTATGGCTGTAAGGCAGATAACCAACAGGGTTGGCTATAGCCTGCAACAGTTGCATTTGAATGCGGTCAACACCGAGGATGACAGAGTGGACTGATGGGAAGAGTCCGGGTCCTGGGTGACAGAGTGAGCTGCTGCATCAGACCAAACACGAAGCCTGCGCAACTGCCTGTAGACTTCCTGTCGTGGGCTTTGCGTTCTCTTATTTCAAGATCTGTCTGGCCGAGGTTTCTGTTATTTATAACTGAGGTCACTGAATACAGACACAAGGTGCTTAGTAAAGACTTGATGAATGAATGAATGGATGAACAAATGAATGAATTGGATGTTTATGTTCTAAGGATGAAAGTCTTATTGAATCTGACTTTAGGATGGGCGAGTCTTTAAAAAGTAAGGATAAGTCAGATTTTGATGTGCTGAGTCATAGTTTAAATGCACTGGTGAACGAACACACAGTGAATCCTTTTGAAAAGATATATTTTATTTGCCTTATAAAATTGTTTTTAATGTAAAAAAATTAGACATATCTGTGGCCATTATGGTGGAGAAAAATTTCTGTAAATAACCAGGTCTTTTCTGGGTGGGTACAAATTGGGGAGATTAGGTAGGAATACTGGAGAAGTACTTAGTAAAACATTTAGCAAATGTTTGTTGAGTGGCTGGCAGACGCCAGGCATTGTGGCTGGCCTCAGGGTGCAACAATGAGCAAGACAGGTATGACCTTGACTTTCAAGAAGTGTGGAGTCTGATATAACCATCATGTCATCTGTGTTTTAAGGATCTAGACTGAAAGATCCCCAATACATGTTATATCAGTAGAGAATGATTACTGACAGCTTTGTTCCACTGAAAATAATACTAGGCAAATATGTAATATCTTCTGGTTCTTATGAAGAGTAGATATATAAATAAAATAATGTAAAATAATAATAGTAGCAAATACCTACCATTGATCAAAGATTTACTATATACTACGCACAGTTCTAAATGCCATACACGCGTATCTTCATTATCCTTATAATAATTCTGTGAGATAGATAAATATTAGTAACCCCATTTTATAGATAATAAAAGTTAAATATTTTATTCAGATTACACAGCTAGTAAGGAAGTTAAATATTTTATTCAGGTTACACAGCTAGTAAATTGCTTAGCTGGGATTTGAACCCTGCTAGTCTCGTTCCAGAGCCTCTTCCCATAACCATTTCTCTATGGGCATGGTGTTTTATTCCCACTGTACAGACTTGGATCTGAGGCTCAGACAGTGGATATGATTCAGCCTCTCTATAGGTATGTAGCTTTGTATCTATCTCATAGGGTATTTTAAGTATTAAAGGAGTGAATATGTAAAAAGTATACAAAACCAGTGCCTGGATATATATGAAATCTTCAAAAAATGGAGAGCTCTGTTATTATAAATCCAGGTCTTAGTTTTCTAGTCTAATGCTAGGAATTTTATTAGATGTCTGAATTTCCCCAAAACACAGCATTTCTTTATCACACCCAGTTTTTAAAACTCTCTCAGCTTATAGGAGGCTCCTACTTGCTTTGCAGGAGTTGCCGGGGGACATTGTGAAAGGTGATGCGGAAAGGTAGTCTTCGCCGATGGCCTCCTCTCACTCCTCTGAGAATGGCTGAAGTTAGGGCAAGCAGTCCAGGTAGACTGGACACTGGGCTCTCTACCACTGCCTAAAGGTTACTTACAGAATGTTAGGGTTAGAAGGGACATGTAGTTTAATCTCCACTTCAAAGTGTACCTTCTTCTTCAGAATCCCCACCAATTGACACTTTCTGAAATTTAGTTTGGGGCTGGGGCATTTATGAAGATGTTTATCACTCTTCCATCACACAGAGAAGAACAAACCAGATTATCTTTTAAAAAGAAATAAATGTTGGCTGAACTCTCACATACACATAGAAAAGAACACCGATCATATAACTCTAGTTATTATTACAAAATGAAACAACAGAAAATGGCTAGACGAATGCTCACTAAGTGAGCATACCTGCGTAGCCAGCACCCAGAAAGGAAGCAGAGTCTTGTCTGCGTCCCTGAAGCCTCCTTGTGCCCCTCCCAGGCGCCCGCTCTTCAAGGGCAGTTGCCATGTCAGCCACCGATGCCACACATCAGTGTTGCCCAGCTTCGACCGTGCTGTGAGTAAAATCACACAGCACGTGCTCCTTAGTTTTGGTTTCATCTTGTCAACATAAGGTCTGTGAGGTTTATCCATGTTGTTGCATGTTGTTGCATGAGGCTGCAGTTGTTCATACTCATTGCCGTGTAGTTTCCCACTTACGAAAATATCACAATTTATTTATCCACTCTTCTGTTGATGAACAATTGGGTTGTTTCCAGCTTGGTCTATTAAGTATAGTGCTTCTGTGAATGAACCTTCTTGTACATGTGTTGGTGAAAATTCGTTCACCTTCCTGTTGGGTATATATACCCAGGAATGGAATTGCTGGGCATAAGTATGCATGCTCTGGCTTCAGTTGATGCTGCCAAACAATTTTCCAGTGTGTCTCCCAGTCTGGAAAGATTCGATTTGACTTGTAGAAAGGTAAGGCCCAGTGGGAAACGTTGGAAGTCCCGTTGTAAGGGATGCTACATCTGGGCCTGAAGCATTAGAAGCTTCTGGTTCATAAATTCATCTGCTCAGCACACATTGACTAAGTGCCTACTATGTGCTAGGCACTGTGCTGGCGCCTCTGAGGCTTTGGGGAGCTTATGGGCTAAGAGTAAGAGAGGATTTGAACACAATCCCATTGATAAGTGTGTTTGCAAACTGTGGTAAGTGCTATGAAGGAAAAGTACAGGGTGCTGTAAGCCTAACAGACTAGTGTCCCCCTTTTTCTTCCTACAGGGAAGGAAAAAAGAAAAATGCAACCTACCTCTAACTGCAATAGCCTTAATTGTGAACCAGCTTCTAAGCTGTCAGACTGGAACCTAATTAATCACCGAGGGTGGTATGGAATTGATGAATTGCTTTGGTGCTCTTTTACTAGTATAAATCTTTGATTTAATGACTGCTGCTCTCTGATTCATACCATGCTACCCTGGTGATCAATATGCATGATGAATGGCTGATTTTCAAGAACCACCCACTTGGTAATGCTCCTTTACATATACAAGGTATGTATATATGAGTTAGTACGCAAGACAGATTTCTGACAGAGACAGAGGGTGAGGTAATATTATGGGTTAGGAGGAGGAGGGGAAGAGATAGGGGAGATGAACAGAATTTGGTAAAAAGAAGTTGGGAAGAAATTTTCAGGAAGGGCAAATAAAGCACTCAATGGGTGCTTTATAATCCCTCTTCTTCATTTATTTGTACTCATCTCCTTCAGCTCAAGGATCTGAACTTGCTTTGGAGGAGACTCGCTACCTGAAGCTCCTTCAGAATGAGAAAGTTGTTGTAGGGTAAGAGTGATACATACTACACCACACTAAGCGGTGGATTCTCTGCTTCATTGCAGAGTTTCTGTTGCTGAGTGGGGATGAGGGTGGGAAGCTGACGTGGTTGGTCGCGGGTCAGGAAGACCCGTCGGGTGGTTTGTTTAGTGAGTACCTGTCATGTTCCACACCCCAGGCCGGGCACTGGAAACACATCAGCGATACAGGGAATACAGGCATAGCCTCTATCCTCAGGGCACTTTTTATCTGGAAGGATCTGTGGGGCTACTAGAGTTTTCTTTTCATCCAGTGGACACGTTCATGCTGTCCTTCACTCTGGCGGTGTTGAAATGCCTGGCGTTCAGTTTCAGAGAATTATTTTTAGGCTTCTCTCTTTCTCTCTTTCACGCACACATACATTTTGTAATCCAGTTTCCTCATCTGTCAAACCTTGTTGTCTCGGATTTGTTAGGGAAAGCCAGGTGTGTGCAATATTAACCGTGACATAGTGAAACCAGTTCTGATGTGAGTTTTCCAGAAACCAGTCTCTTTATGGTATAAATATGATGCCAACTAGAATTGTGAAGTATTATAGAAATGTAAGGTGTTTTGAATTTCCAGTGACTGTCATCTGGAAGACATCATCAAAGAAATGTCACAAGGCTTCTTGTTGCTTCATTGTTTTTGATAGCAAGAAGTTACAAAAAATGTAGCATTCCGTCATTGGAATTGTGGTCAAACATGCTATGATTCAAAATTATCATGTAGATCGCTATTGATGTGAAAATAAGTTCGCCTCATATTATTGAATTTAAAAAAGGTTGGAGAATAGCATGTGTAATTATGATCACTGGTGCTTAATAGTATTCAGTAAATATTTGTTCAATAAACGAATAACTGGAATTTTGTAGCTGTCCATACTTCCCCATATGCAAAAAAGATGCACGGAATGGTGCTTCCTAAAACATTAACAATGGTTATCTGTGGTAGTGGAATTTAAAGCAAAAAAAAAAAAAAAAGCTTAAAAAATTTTGATATATTTGTAATGAATGTGATTTGTTTATATACCCAGAAAATACAAGCTATTTTCATTTTTTAAGGAAAACATTCTGAGTAAAAATGCTTTTCATCTGTTCAAAGGGAGGCTAGAAAGCTCCCTTCTCTGGGATTTGATCTTCCTCGGTATGTGAGAGAATTAAGAAAAGCAACTGCTGGGCAAGCGGTAGAGTCTCTTTTTACAAGGCCTGGAGGGCTGATTCTGTCAAGGCCCCCTGGAGAAATCTTAGCGATTCTGCGCCTCTTCTCCTGGGAGCTGGTTTGCTCTCCCTCCTCTGAAACTCAGGGATGCTCACATTTATTACTACTGTGGCTTTTCCTCCCCTCTTACTGTCTCACCCAGCAGATTTCTTGTTTTATCTGGCACCCAGTAGAGCTCCGCTGAGCTGAGAGCCCGTCATTCCCACCAATCCTCATCCAATTAATTGATAAAAAATTAATAATTTAATTTTAGTGATGGGAATTACACACCATCTTCTGAGCTCCCTCTTCACCAGGAGCCCCAGAGTTGCCTCATGCAGACAAGCACCTGAAGCAAGAGGAAGGAACATTTTCTATATTTTAAATGGATTTGGCCACTTGAGCATCTTTGATTGGAGGGCAGGCAAAAGAACAGGAGGCACAGAGCAAAAACGGTCCCTCTAGAAATCAGAAGGTTGAAAGGAAATTGGTAAGGGAAAAAAAATCACATTTGTTCCCTCTGCGCTTGTGGATATTTTTGGGACTTTTGCCAACCTACTTACTTATTTTAACCCTGAAGTGCATATATGTGACACAACTGCATTGATTTTGGGTTCATTTAAAAGTAGGAGCTGTGAATTCAGACAGTCTTCACTAGCTGCGGGACCTTTGGCTTCAGTGTTTTCATCTGTGAAATAGAACTAATAAGATGACCTACCCCATAGGGTTGTTGTGACAATCAATGAGATGAGGTACTTATAGCACTTAGCCCAGTATCTGACATTTCCCAAGGGTTCAGAAAGTTTCACATATAACAATGACCGTTACTTCTGCAATTTGGTATTAGTGATTATTGAAATAGGGGCTGAGCTAAAAGGTATCAGTATTGGAAGAGGACGTTTCCTCATAAATTATATTAGTCTAGGAAAGTAGATCTCTGTAAAAACAGTTTGCTATTTAGGGTGATGTAACATGATTGCAATGGCTAAACCTCAGTTTTCAAGTCACCCTGGGCGTCTTAGAAACCCTGCTTACAAGCAACTGACATAGAAACCACTTACTGTTTTTAGTGAGTTATCCAAGTACACCCTCTGCTAAATATCCTGTCAACTGCAATTTGAATTACTATACATTTTAAATACTACTTTATTAAATATGTTCTCTAGATCAGATGTGTACTTAAAGCAAAGGGATCTTTACATGTTTGCAACAAATTAGTGGGGTTTCAGTGTACAATAAACTAGGCAGTTTAGACTATATTAAAATAGTATGAAGATTTGAATTAAACTCTTTTGAGTCTTTTCAAGTAAATTTTATGGTATGAGAAGCCACAAAATTATTTTTGTGTCTTATACCTCCTTTATTCTGCAGTAAACCCATAGAGATTAGTAATTGCTCACTTATCTTTTTATCTCTTTCTCTCTCTCTCTCTCACACACACACACACACACAACTGTGTAGTGTAGTGTAGACACTCAGTAAATGTTGAGTCAATGATTGCCAAGAGTTTGTGTAAAGAGATAGTTTAAGGCAAAGATGGTCTTAAACATGAGCATTTCATGTCAGCCTGCTTTTATCCACTACAAAGATTATAAAATCCTGTGCTCACTCTGGGTTTTGTGTTTACTGCATGTCTTTTCTGACAATGCCTAGAGTGGTGGAGATTCAGTACGCACTTACTGAGTCGGACCAAGGTAAGTAGAGGGAGGCAAAAGTAGCCCAGACTGCTTTTGGTCATAACCTGGAACAGCCAGCGCTCTGATTCCAGCCCCTCAAGCAGGATTTCGAGAGCCCTTCCCGCTTTCCGGTGCATGGAGACAGAAACTAATCGCTCACAGTAAACCGGTCATATCGTGAAGAAAGTCTTATCTCCTCAAACTTTTTTTTTTTTTAAGATTTTATTTATTTTATTTTTTTAGAGAGAGGAGCAGGGAGGGAGAAAGAGCAATGTATGGTTGCCTCGCACATGGCCCTCACCGGGGACCTGGCCTGCAACCCAGGCATGTGCCCCGACTGGGAATGGAACCGGGATCCTCTGGTTCCCAGCCCGTGCTCAATCCACTGAGCTACACCAGCCAGGCTTATCTCCTCCAACTTTGCACAAAAAAATTGCAACTTATTTAAGAAGGCCGACTGTTGGCACACGGTGTGTGTTTCATAGCTAATTGCTGTGTTTTGTCAGACCCTGCTTTCTGCTGTGGAAGGACCCTGGAGCAGCCACGGGGGAAATCAGATCCACTGCGCTTCTCCTCTAGTGGAGTTAGAAGTGTGGTTTTGAGAAACATTTGCTGTCCTTTGAAACAGAGGTTCCCCTGACTGTAAAGCAGAATGACACTACCAGCTCGGCCTCCGACCAAGCTCACATTGACTCTGGAATTGGATTGACAGCTAACTTTTCCTCCCACTTCTGGGTGATACTTCGGGTTACATAGGCACCACAAAGCTCCGTCGCTAGGAAGACTGGATCTGAGCAACTGGTAGGAGAAGACCTGAAGGAGGGTTGATGGGAGTGGAGTCACGGGATAGCTGATGAGAATGGTTCTTCCTCACTGGTTACAGAGGGGGCGACCACCCCAAGTCCCACAATCAAAACCATACTTTCTGTAACCCGGAGAGGCCATTTTATTCATGAGAAGTAGCTAAGAATAGAGAGAGAGCAAGAGCGAAGAACCTTAGAAGTCAGGCCTTCAGGATATTTTTATCTCCCTACACTTAGAGATGCGATTAGTGTGGCCTGGCTAGGCAAGAGTGAAGAGACTCTGGAACTGGATGCCAACAGTGGAGTGTGTGCAGCCTTTTAGGCAGTACAAAGCTCACCAGCCAGTGCAGCCTTCATGACAGCTGCAAAAGCAATGGCTACATAAACTTTCTCGGGGGGTAGGGGGGAGGAGAAGGCGGAATGTGAGAGACGCGCTTGCAGTAAGAAAAACATAATAAATCCAAGAGCTACACGTAGCCTGGGGGTTTTTATGACCATAGCCAGGCATGAAGGAATGACTGAACTTAACTAAAGCTGTTAATTACCTGGGCGAGATCAAAAGCCCAAGTAAGGGAATATATTTATGATGCACCTTACAGGATATGCTTCAACTTCTTACTTTTTTTTTTATTAATTGGTTTGATTAAATAGATTTAAAGAGCCCGGGCAGAGCCTTTTAAATCATATTCCATATTGATCTAATGAAATAGTCAATAAATTTACTAACATGGCCCCTTTCCTTTGTACAGTCTAGAGGGAAATGCTTCACTGAATGGTTATAATTCAACTCCATACCTCACTGCTATTCCCCATAGTGACTCAGAGAGAGCAGGAGGATGCTGGGAAAATCTTTTAGGCCATTTGTGGGAGTGCTTGAATAAGCGGTTTAACACTTGTTTACAGACTACTCACCACCATCCATTCTGCCCACACCCCTAAGCCCTTTGGTGTTTCATGACAGGCTTTACCTGAGCTGACCAGTGTCGGGTGCCTTGCAAATTCTGTGCGCAATGTACCAAATTTACTGAAGCATTCCACTGTCTGTTACACCCTTGACTCTGGGGCTTCAGGATTCTGGTAATATTTCAAAGTCTTTGATTTTTATTCATTTGTCCATCCAGCTCTGTAAATACTGACAAAATGAGGCTCATAAATATAGTAAAATGTACCCAAATACATAAGAACTCTATAATGAAGATTCCTTAATCTCTCAATACAGCTGCACTAGATTATCGGGAACTTTACTAAAGTAGCTCTTTGTGCCTCTTTCCCCACCTCTGAGAGCAAAGGGGACCTAGATGGTAGAGAACACGTGGACAGGAGTATTTTATGGGATTTTTTGGATGCTGATGTTTCGTGAATTTCTTCCACTGAGTGTGTAATGGACAAGATTTTGCACTTGCCTTACGGTCACTAATCTGAAAGGTAGGCCCACAAGCAATGTTCTAGGGACACATTTTCCCTGAGCTCGTGGTATTGCATCAGCACAGAGGTGACAAAATTAAGTTTGAAAATCCCTTAATGCATGCAGACAGGGCAGTGTTTTGTGCCTAGAACTTGGCAAGTCATTCTTGCGTACCCTCAAGTATAAGAACTGTTGCAAAAAGGAACAGGAGCAGAGTGGGCTTGCAGCTCGGAGGAATTCAAACCCTCCTGTCTTTAAAATGACCATCAAATTCCTAGGATGACTGAGGGATGGGTTGGAGATCCCAAAGTGCTTCTACAGGCTTCAGTCAACCCTGTTCTCCTAGTAAGCTTCTCTAACCTTAATGGAGTGTCATAGATTGATGTGTGACTGTGAGGCTTAAACCAGGAAGTGGAGTCTCGTCTTGGAGGTCTGGGGTGGGGGAGCGTGGGAGCATGGGGAGGGGCTCTAGAGTCTGCAGGCCTACATTCAATTAGGCCTCTATGCAGCTGCACTGTACTTCAGAAAGCAATGGAATCCGAATCTCCAAGCCAGGGCAGTTTGTGAATATGACGTGACTTTAAAAATTAAATTGCATAGTGTATTCAAATGCTGAACTCATTCAGGGTGAAGGAGAAATTTGTGTAACTGAGACCTTTCTTTCTCCTTCCACTTCGCCCCCCACCCCCACCCCTCATTGTATCTTCAATTATCTGGGTAATTTGGTCCTGGGGGCATAAATTCCTTTATAACTCAAATCCATTATGCAGAGAAGAGGCATCGGGAAATTACTCAGATTGCATCCCAGACACGGTGCCGAAGGTTTTGGAGCAGATCCGACCTTCCATTAGCGCAGCACTGCTCTCGAGTTTTAGATACGAGCCCGGAGGCTGGACATCCACAGCTCTTCCCTTCGTCCCTCTTTGTTTCAGCAAGAGCAGCCTGTTGGGAAGCCCCGTGCTGGTGCTGGCTGGCAGCGGCTTCTCTCCACCCGAGGCCACTGAGGCTGCCAGCTTCCCTTGGCCAGTGTAGACACACTCATTCCAGGCCAGGGAGTGCTGCTGCCAGGCAGGGAGGCATATGCTTCCATCTTGTCTCACTATTTCCAGGAGCCAGGGACCTAGGCCTTTTAATTTCTCTAAACCTCAGGCCTTCTGGTGAAGAGCTGGTTTTCCTGTTTGTGCCCAGACAGGAGTGGCCTTTGAGCTGTTGATGGTCTGTGAGCTGCCTGCCTTTGGGTTTACAGGCACTCAAACCAGATGCACACATTTTCAATTTAGACTTTGGAGGACGACATTTTATTGTTCTGGCAGTCTCTTTTATCTGCCTTTATTCTTTCTAGATTTCTGTGTTATAGGGCCTGCTTAGTTTGGGCTTGTTGTTTGTGTGTGTGCGTTTTTTCTCCTGCTCTTCTTTGTCCCCACAAAGCAAGGACTCAGTGGGAGGCAGCATGTGGAAGGGTCTCAGATGTTGGCATCAGGCAGACCTGTGTTTATTCCTTTTATCCATCTTCCTCACAATTATGTGTGCACCAAAAGAATGGAGATTTTGCCTGTCTTGTTTTCTGCTGTACCTCCAGTGCCTGCATCGTTCCACTCACATAGTAGGCATTCAGTAAATTACGTGAGCGAACGAGTGAACAGGCTCAGATTCTGCTTCCTAGTTAGAAGCTTTGTGATTGTACATGAGCTTTTTGAAACATCTCATTTCTGTTTGTCATCTGAAAAATGGCCATAATATGTATAAAATCATATAGAAAGTACCTGGCGTAGTCCTATGTTCAATAAATATTAGAAGCTCCCTCTCCTTCCGTTTGTCAATCACAGGGTAAACTCTTCAAGGGCAAGAACCTAATTTATTAATCTTCATATCCTAGGGCCTAGTACTCTCCCTACACATTGTAGGCATTCAGTCCTATTGGTTGGATGAATGACTGAATGAATTTAATTCTCCATGGACAGAGGTTCATGTGACTTGATGAAACTGACTATGGAGGACAGGCCTGGAGAAGATACCTTTCTGTTGTGTCTTACTTTTTTGCCTCTTGCATCTTGTATCATGCAGGGAAATGATCTAAACATTCTCCACAGACCATCTGGACCTGTGGATTATGTGGACCGCTTGACCTGAAATTTAATATTGGGATTTCTTCTTTTTGGCCATATAAGACCATTCATAGGATAAATCCCCAGGCCTTGTGGTGATTTATGGACCATAATTCTTTACATATTTATAAGATTTTATACTTTCTATGTGGTTTTTTGCACACCTGGGATATGTGTTGTATGACCCACCCTGTGAGCTCAGTATGCTTGCTCCTATTGCATCTATTCAGCAAGTAAGAAAACGGAGGCAAAGCACAGAGATTTGCCAAAGCCAGACACGTGGTTAGTGGTGTACAGGTTGGAGACCCCATTTCTTGCCCCCAAACTCTCTCCACTAGATTGTGTGGCCTCTATGGTCATGGAGCTGAAGGGAGGGTCCAGGTGTTTACCCTCCTGTCACTTTGTCACTATTGCTTCTCTGCAAAATCTCCTCGCCATTTTTGTTGTCATGTGACCCTAAGTCTGTGTATTACATCATTTACAATTGTTCCAAACTCTGTTGTTGTTGTTATTTCTGACATAGAGTCTATTTCTTAGTTTGCAGCTCAATTAATCATGCTAGAATAATTGTGAAGGCAACTTTTGGAGAGTTGAAATTTGAAGGTTGAAGAGTCGGGCTTTCAGCTTTCAGTACAACTTTCCCTAGATATAACCCGGCTGAGAAATTCTGTTTCACTTCCATGCATGTTAAGGTGTGTCTATTTCAATGTTCAAGAGGGTCATCATCATAAATTATATCTTCTTTTGGGAAAAACAAAAGAGAAGAATCTCATTGTTCCTGTCTCAGCATAAATGTTCCAAAAAAGATTCCAGTGCTGGCAATTTAAGGCCTATATTTTTTTTTATAACCTCTGGTAAAATAACATGTAAACTGAGCACAAATCAGATGTGACATATGATTTATTTACTGTTGACAATCCTGGTCCTGTCCAGAGCCATGAAGGATGATAAATAAAGTGTTTCTTCACTTAGTACTGGTGATATTCAATGCAGATCTTTTAAAAAATGAGTTAGGACATTTTTACAAAGGGGAATTAATGACCTACAATAACCTACTGAGGAGACAGTCACCAGAATGGAGATAAAATAGACACCTAGATGATTCTTCTCTAATGGTGCTGTGGATATGGACATTTGGGTGCAGGAAGAATTCCCAAACTCCGGATTAGCTTGATACCCCTTGATTAAACTTGATTGCTGAAGCATAGACAATTTTATAATTTGGGTCCACATGTTTATTCTTTACCACATTGGAGTAGCAGCTTCTCTACCAAGAATGTGTGTTCACGACTAGATCCCAGAGTCAGATCCTGCCGTGGTTGTGAGGTCCCTCTGAACTGGCGTCCTCCCAACCTCGTCACGCTTTGCTCTAAGCTTTGCTGGCTGCGCTCCACCTGCGTTGGCCTTCTTTCCCACTGTCGGGTTCACCTGTGCTGGCTCCTCTCTGGAGTGATTTCTCTCCAGATCTCCACGTAGCCCAGTGGTCCTTTCGCAGGGGTGATTCCTGCCCCCAGGAGTGTTTGGCAGCATCTGGTGACATTTTTGATTGTCGTGACATGGAGATGGGGTTACAGTGGTATCTCGTGGGCAGAGGCCAGCATCAGTGCGCAGGATAATCTCTCACAACAAAGACTTATCCAGGCCAAAATGTCAGCAACACTGAGGCAGAGAAACTGAGGAACGCTGAGTTACAGCTGATCTTCCTCCACATTCAGGTGTTAGCGCAGAGGTCCCTTCTCCCTCCGACAGGGCCCTTGCCCACCGCCTTCTCTAACACAGTCTCGCAGTCTCGTTCTCTCCCAGTACTTCGTGTTCTCTCCCTTGTAGCTCCGAGCATTGTCTGACAGTTTCTCTCTTCATGTATTTGTTTACTTGTTTCTTGTCTGCCTTCCCTCTCTAAAATGGAAACTACACCGGAGAAGCTCCTTGTCCATCTTTTGCAAAACTGCCTTTCTGAGGCTCAGAGCAGTGCCTGGCATTTAGCAGATGCTCAGTACACAACTCTTAGAAGAGGGAGAGGGAGGTAGGGAGAGAGGGAAGATGGGCTGCATGGGAAGATTGATCGAAGTATGCATGGGTGATGGGTGATGAATAAAGACTGAAAAAACTCATGGACTTGAAAAATACTTTCCCTTTGTAATGATAGCTGACAAAAATTTCTAGTCTATAACCTCTGACCATCACATGACATTTGATGTTGTCATAAGTGTATTCGTGGTAATAGTTGCTTGCTGGTGAATCATGGAAGTGCATACTGTGAATGGTTATCGGTGTGACACCCAGTTTGCAGAAGAGTATCACTAAGTCCATTAACACCGGTGTCTAATCTGAAGGATCATGGGATTCATTAGACTCTTAATAACATGGTTGGAATCTACGAGACTGATTCTGGGATCTAGTCATTGATACAAGTATTGGTGTTTGTCACTGGGACAATCTGAGATTCTTTGTATTTGTTCTGAGGATTGTAGGCCCTCCTCCATTATTTTCTCTGTGTTGGCTCTTCTTAGTTTTCACTGCTTTGTTTTCACTGCTGCCGGTCGTTGCTTCTTGACCTGTTTTGGTGATTACCTGTTGAGGCTGCACTTTTGAGCCCAGCCATGTCATTTATAGAAACCTCTTTATTCTTTAGCATCATTTATCAATAGTTCAACCAATCAAATGTTTTATTTCAGAGAGAATTATCATAAACCACCACCTGGATTATCCACTGTGAAATAAAGTTAATGCAATTAAACGCATCGAATGCTGACCTTAGACTGAATGGGGCCTGCATCGGGGCTGGATGGCTGAGAAGGCTGCTCAGGACAACAGTGGGCTCGCAGCCATCGTAATGAATCTGAGTCGTCCTTGCCCCACGGGTGGGCGAGAGTGCCAAATCACAGAGCGAGTCCCTGGGCGTAATGGCAAGTACGTTTACTCTACTGTGGGAAACACATGTTTCGTAAAGACGTGACTTTATGGACTTTTCCCCTGGCTTCCTACAGAGCCTCTAAACTCTGGAACTTTCATCATGCTTCCATCCCCCACTCCCAGCCTCTGTCTTTATCCCGTAATTACATGAGCTTTACTTCCTCTGACCTATAGAGAGTCACAAAAAATTGGCATATAAAGCCCTGTACTGTTTTGGTCTGACCTATGGGTCCTTTAAACGAGACCAGGATTCAGTGCGGGGGGTTTGAGCGGCTAATGTCCGGAGGCCCTTAAGAGGCATAAATCTCTCCAAACCCAAGGGGGACTTGACTGTGTTGATTTTCAACCTTCTTGGATTTGTGACACCTTCTGGGTTGATTTGCTAACACCTCCCCGCCCCCTTTGAAAAGTAGCAGGTGTGTCATATGTTTATTTTAAAAATTAAAACAAACCATTATTTATAGATTTTTTATTATTATTTAGCTGTACTTTTTAGGGTGAGGGAAGAGGGAAGTACTTTGGAGAATTTTTAATGGTCATAATAGCTGATTCCTTGGGGCTAGCTCACATTTAATCCTCTCTTTATCCTTGAGGCCATTACTGTGATTGTAACTAACTTGACCTTGCCTTCTCTGAACTGTCCTTTGTACTGTTGCGTGTGACACGTGGCCATATGCCATTCTTCGTTCTAAAGTGCTCTATATCTCCAGCGACATCATTCTCCTCCAATCTGACCCAGTTCTAAATAATCACACAGTAGGTGTGCAGTTATTAAAAAAAAAAAAAAAGGAAAAGAAAGAAAAGCAAAAAGCAAAGCAAAGAAAAAGAAAAGAGAAAAAAGAAACAGCAACAATTGAGTACTTGGAGACATCCTTAGTTGGGAGTGGGGCTACGGCCCATGTTTGGAAGACACATCTCACTGCTCATTGGATAACTTCTCAGAGAAGAGAGAAGTAAATCTTCCCCATGATCCACTAAGGATGCATGTTCTCCACATTCTGAGGAAAAGAGCAGCGAGAGCCATACCACCAGATGCTACTAGTGTCTATTCATTATGTGCCTGGTTGGAAATAAAATCTAGTAAAATGGAATTCAAAGGATGCCCTTTAGAAATGCTGTGATGTAGTCCAGGAACTCTGGGCTACTCTTGCACGTGCTTGCTTGCACTTTTCGATGATGTTAAAGGACACCCACAGCCATCTGGCTGTCTCACTATGTCATCAGCCATCATATACGGCCATGGCTTTCATCCCTCCTCCCTTATTGTGCCGTTCCTCTCAGCAAGGTGGGAGGAGCACCCCCTTCCTGTCAGCATCTCATTCTTTGAATGAGGATTCCAAACAACATGGCTTTAGTTTTCCTTCCATTTCTCCCAGTATTGCAATTCTGTATTCAATTTATTTCTTTAGCTCTTATCTCAAGGATCTTGGGATAAATTCCTGTAAATGAAGTTGGATTCAGACATCTGTGAGAGACATTCCATATGTCACATGCTAGAAGCTCTCTACATCTATAATAGATCATTGACCTGGGGTTTAGTCTCTGCATCTCCAGCCTTCCTTCCTGCAGGATGAAATTTCTGTCTGGGTGCTCTTCAAATAGAGGGTGGACATTCTACTTGCTCTGATTTGAGTCTTAATAGCAGTGTTCTGAGAACCTCCCTATATTAGAAAGTTCAGTTGGTACCTTCCTGCCCACAGTACTTCCTAAGGGAAACTTTCTTATTCTTTGTGTCTTCCTGCAGTGGGCTAAAGATAGTTAGGTTAAGGGTGGCCATCTGACTCAAGGGTGACCAGTTTATAACTTTGCCAGTTACATGGCTTAGTGTGAGAAATTAGCTGAACAAATATTATTCTCACTCTTGGGACTTGGAACTGGGAAAAATGGAGAGGCCAAAGCAGTTAGCAGGGCCAGAAAAGTACTCCAAGTTGGAGTCAGGGGCAGCCAGAGTTACATGCAAGTAGAATTTAGGATGGAGCAGAAGCTATGAGTAAACAGAAGCATTCAGTTGACAGATGGGGAGTATGGTGCAGATGTGCAGAGAAAAGCTAAACTAACATAAGAAAGAGACCATGAGGCCTATGTGAACATTGGGGAAAGAATTTGGTCCCTAGATAGGACTCTATTCTTGAGAGCTTCTCATTTCCATACTTACAATGAACTCTCCTTTTCGTGAGCTTGCTTGACTGAGTCTTTTCCTTGATATCAAAAAGCCTGACCTCAACACCTGTCCAACACTCATAAACCAAATGATTATTTTCTCCTGGGAAGCCTCTTGGCTTCTTATAAGAGTGTAACTTTTGTTGGTTGACCCTGGTATGCTAGAGTCATCCAAAGGTGTGAGCCAATCAGGTCCCTGGCTCTAGGTATGTTTTAAAACACACGGAACAATCATTTGAGTGAGCAGTGCCACTTGTTAGTTGAGGGCAGTAGGAAGCCTGTTATGAAATGGCTGCAGCCACAGTTACAATTCATGTCTGTATTGACCACTTCTCCACTGACCTGGGGGCCTGGCCTGGGGACTTACTTTGGCCAATGGAATATAGACAGAAGTGGTGGAACACCAGCCTGAGACTGGACTTAAAAGGTGTTGTGAGCTTCCCCATGTGCCTCTAGGGCTTCTGCCATCACTGGGAGAAGAGCATGCCCCAGATAGCTGGCCGGTCCGAGAAGATGGAGAGACATATGGAGCCCCAGCCAACATGGAGATGCATGTGCCCTGAGCAGGGCCCTTGTGGCAGAACAGCAGACCTGGGATCCGGTTAGGAAGTAAATGCTCATGGTGGTTTGCCTCTGAGGTTTTGTCATCGTTGTGCAATCATAGCTGATGAATGATAACATCTGCTTTCTGGAACTTTCTCTCTCCTTTGCCGATGCTGCTTCTTGATTTTACCCTCCTTTCTGGCTACTCCTCAGTTTTGTTTTGTGTTTTTCCATAAGCCCCTCCTCTTTTACCTGCCTGTTAGCTGTTGGTATTGTTTCAGATTCTGTTTAAGCGCTCCTCTATTTTGAAATTTTTTTAAATTTTATTAATTTTGCTATTACTGTTCTCCCAAGATTTCCCTCTTTGATCCCCTCTACCCAATACCCCACTTCCTCCGGCAACCCCCCCTCCTTTGTTCATGTCCATGGGTCATGCATATAAGTTCTTTGGCAACTCCATTTCTTATACTTGCTCTTAACATCCCCCTGCCTATTCTGAAACTACCAATTTGTACTTAATCCCTTCACCTTTCCCCCATTGCCCCAGGCCCTTCCCCAGTGGCCACCATCCCAGTGTTCTCCATATCTGTGTGGTTCTGTTTCCTTGACCTACATTTTCATTGAGTGGTCTATGGTACTCTTTATAATCTGATGACTCTCAAATTTTTGTTCTTTATTTTTATTGTTGACACATTATAGGTGTCCCCATTTCCCCTCCCCCATGTGCCCACCTCCACCCAGCCTCCACACCTCCTTCCCTCTGACCGCCACCGCACTCTGCTTGCGTCTGTTGGTTGTGCGTGTATGTTCTTTGGCTAATCCCTTCACCTTCTTTCCTCCAGTTCCCTCCGTCTGCCTTTCACTTTCAGATCATGTAGGTACAGATGCCTAACTGCTTGTCTCCTCCTAGATGCTTTGCAGGCTCCTTGAAATCAGCATGTCTGCAATGAAATTAAACATCCCTTTCCTCCAGCTTCAACTTACTCCTCCTCCTATATTTCTTCTCAAGTGACTGTCACCATCATTTGCTTAGTTGTCTGAGCCTTGATTTCTTTCTCTCCCAGTCCTTCAGTTTTGTATAAATTTTGCCTCCAAAATGTCTCTCTAAAGTGATCACTGTTCTCCATTCACAGTATTTGTGGCTATGGGGCAGTCCGCTACCCCCTCTCACTTGGGCTGCAGCAACTACCAAGTGATCTCGCTGCCCCCAGTGCGGCCCCTACCGTCATGCCCTTGCTCTCGGGCCCTCCATTCTTGGTTATCACTCCTACAGTGATCTTTCCGAAAGGCGTATGTGAATATGACAGATGTCTCCAGTGGCTTCTTTTTATACCCTTCCGGATAAAGTCTAAACTTTCCAGCAAGACATAAATGCCTTTACGAACTAGCCTCCTCTACTTTTTACGACAATGAACAAGGCACAGTTCCTGTCCTCAGCATTCAGAAAACTAAGAAATACACAGAAAATCCTTGGATTATAAATATTACAAAAGGAGGAAGCGAGCACAGGGCGCTACGCACATAGAAGGGCCACCGAACCCATCGTGGGTAGGGGAGGTGGAGGAGGTTTCCAGATCTCCCGACCTAAGCCAAGGCGCCTTAAGGGAGAGGATGTGTCAAGGGGTAAGTGAGATAGGGAGAGGGAAAGCGTAGCCCAGGCAGAAGAAGTGCATGGGTCAAGGTCAGGAAGCAAGCACCATGTGCTTGAAGAACTGAGAAAATCAGTCCGGGGAACCACGAAGAGCAGCGGTCCTGACTATAGCTGAGGCCACCCAGGTCTTGAGGGCCACGTTAAGGAATTTGGACTCTGTTAAAGCAGCAGCTGACAAGCAAGATGACAATGCTGGTCAAGCAACATAAGCTATATAATTACCTAGGAGAGTGTTTATTTTGGAGATTCTTGGGATAGACATGATTCCATCTTAGTTTGTAGTTTTTTGATTTTTAAGGATTGCAATAAGATTACTCTAAAATGAATTTTTATTGACTCTCAGGGCACAAAGGTGAAAGAAACCTCCAGAGGTCACTGAGATTTTAGCCGTGCCTTTAGGCAGAACCATACATAAATCTTTCCAGACAGATGGGTATTTGTTGGCAAAAGTATTCAGCCGCAAAGAAGTAATCGGCTGCTTTTGTTGACAGATTTAGAGATGTTTTGCCAAATACTATCTTAAAATACTATGATTAGATGTAATTTTGCAAAAATGAGTCTGTAATGGAGGCGGTTCACTTGCCATATCAGCTAAGGAGTATCTTCTATTTACAGTTTATTTAATTTACATTTGATTAATTTACACTGAGCGCAAGCAGTTACTCTGTAATTATCTCTTTGCCTGCATCGGGATGCACGCAACATTGTTTGGAAAATTGTGAAGTCAGAAGATGTTAACACAGAAAACACCCATTAAGTAATCTCTTTCACCTACCTACCATCAAAGCAAAGGTTTATGACTTTAGATTCCTGAGCGGTTTTTCAAATCTGTATTCCCACATAGTATAATACAAAAGATTATTTACCTTCCACTTTCACAATTGAATATCTAAGCTGTCACAAACCACAAGTTTTTGGTTGTTTAGTTTTGCAGACCCCACCATTGTTAGGCAAATTAGCTATTTAAAAAATATCTTTCAGGAAATCATAAATATGTGTATCTTACGAACTTCTCATGGGCAAGGACTGTGTTCTCTTTAATCACTTATTTTTTTTAACTTTGAAAATATTTATTGTGCCCATCAGAAATTGTGGTGGATAAATTTAAATATTGGCTGAGGACTGCAACATACATTTTAGTACAAATGCAAGCCGAGGGTCAGCGAACCGTTGCCCTTAGACTGCAACTAACCTGCTGCGAGTATGGCCGTTGACCTAAGAGGAGTTTCTCCATTTTTTAGAAGGTTGAAAAACATTCAAGAAAAGAATACTGCATCATGTGAATATTATATGAAATTCAAATTTCAGTGTCCATAAAAGTTTTTGGAACATAAACATATCTACTTATACATTGTCTGTGGGTGCTCTTGTGCGACCAGGGCGCATTGAATAGTTGCAATGAAGCCTGTACGGTTCACTAAGCCTAAAGTAGTTAAAATCTGGCTCTTTATGGAAAAAGTTTGCTGATCCTTGGCCTACAGTAATTGTGGTAATCTCATTTCCCCAGCAAATGAATGGGTTTGCAAATGAACATATAAACTTAATCCTGGGAAATGCAAAGCTGAGGGCTTTCTGGGAAAGCCCTCTGTCTCCTCTAAAGGAAACACAGGAAAAGATAGTTTGTTTCTTCCTTTGTTTTTGTTGCACCTAGATGAAGCACCAGGAGCAATGGCAGCCATCTTATGCCCATGCAAAGCTGCCTCACTGAGAGATAGCAGAAGAAAGATGGAAATAGCCAGCTTCTTGATGTGACTGTTCAGTCATTGAATGAGCCCTGGCTCCATCCTGTCCTTGTACTTCATGTTGTATGAGATAATGTACCTCCTTAATGCTAACCCAGTTTGAGGCAAGGCTCTCTGTTCCTCATTTCCAAAGCTTCCTGCATAGGTCTCCAAGTGCCCCAGCCACATTTACAGGTGTCGGGAATACAGTAACACCAGAAATAAAGTAAAACACAGTGCCAGTTCAGTTTAGAAACTACGTCTAAGAAAAATGGGATGAAGAATGTTTAAGGCTGTTTTGGGGAGTTGGGGTGACCTTCACAAAAGTGCTAATATTTGATCTGAGATTTGGCCAGTGATTTGGATTTTATCAGGACAATCTTTAGGGAGCAACATTTGCAGGAAAAAGAGAATATATAAAAAGAGGAGAGATTCAGCCGCATGTGCGTTGAGGGTAACCACACACTATTAGGTATGGCTGAAGATACCGCTGAAGAGGAAGGAGCCATCGGAATTTCCTTAGCACAGGAAAGACTTGGATGCCCTGTTGGAACAACCACTACTACCACTATTTCTAGTGTAAAGACAACTACGAAACAATTGGTATTAACAACAATAAGCATTATTTATTGAGTTCATACTAGATTAGGCACTTTAAATATATTCTCTCATTTGATTCTCATCAGAATTCTATGGGGAGGGTCCTGTAGTCATTCATGTTTTAAAGGTAATTTACGAAGGTGCATTGAAGTTAAATTACTTGTCCAAGGTCACTTAGTGACTAAATGTAGAGGGACAAAACCTTGATCTTTCTGATTTAAAGCTGGTGTTCTGATCAGTACGCGTGAAGTCTTTGAGGTCCTGTGGAGTAGAATGCAGTCAAGTCTTGCTGCATGCTGCACAACTAATGGATTAAGTGGCTCTTGCAAGAGTTGCTTCAGGAGCTGTAAAACAGTTGAATTTTTGAGGAATTTTTAACCTTTTTTAAATGTACACATTTGGAGATTTCACATATGAACTTAGATTTATAACTTCGAATGCTATTCACTGCGGTGCCAGTGGACATTCTTGACAGTGTTGTTTGAACTGTAGAGAATTTTAAGGTTTTTAAAATGCCAGTGTCTATGTATTTTAATATTCAGTTGCAACATGTTGCTCTACCTAGTTATGTTCTATATATATATGCCCTAAAATGCAAATTTCCAATACCCTGCTTTATGAAGCAAAAATTTAAGGTGCAAGGACGAAGAGGACTATTTCAGAATTCAGAGGCAGCGTCAAATAGCTGGATCAAATGAAAAGCAGAGCAAAAGCTGAGTTTTCAAATGCCAGAGTGTCAAAGGCAATTAAGAGAAGTGGTTTCAAATGAGTGGGGCTGATGGGAAAGTGAAAAGGAAATGCATGAAGCTCTGGGGTCACATGGGAGTAAAGTGACAAGGAAAGGGGCCTGAAGGAGGTGGTAGAAAATGCAAGAGGTCACTTGTGGTTGGATGTGCAAAGAATAGAGTGAGTTTGCAGATGGAACCAAGCCCGGCTTGGAGAGAGGGCGGGATTCTGTGTCTGGGTAGAGTCAGCATGGGCCCCCTGGGCCATGGGGTCAGACGGCCTGTGTTCCAGCCCCAGCTCTGCCACTGTACCACCCATGGAGCATAACTGGATCTTTTAAGCCTTTGTTTCCTCATCTGTAAAATGGGGATAATCATAGCACCTGCCCTGTAGGGTTGTTAGGAGGATTAACTGAAATTATCTATGTGAAGTGCTTAGCACAGTGTCAAAGAAGTAAAGTGTCCAAAGAATATCAGCTGCATTGATATTATTATTGTCATACCTGGAAGGATGGAGCTAATTAATCTTCCAAACTCCACACAGAATCTTTCTCACGAGGCAGAACGCTGCTCTCTGTCTAGGACAGGAATTTACAGCCATCGTTGGATGAATGAATCGCTCTTACCCCTTGAATTGTTATCATTATTATTTTCTGGTTGGATCACTTCTGCAGTTGATTTACCCGTCCTCACACAAGGGTATACAGTGGTGAGAATTTTAATGCATGAGTGGTTTGGGCAACAGCCTCAAAATGTCTTATTTTTACTACGTATTATTATAGCATTACATTCATAGTTAGGGGTCAGCTGCCATTTCCTGAGGTTTATAACATGCCTGTTTTAATTAACATCAAGCTAAATTTTGGCATACAGGTGGTCAGCCCAGATGTGAATGTTATTTTTAAAAGTGCCTTATGGCTGTTAAATCTCTTTCTTTAAAATAGCAAAACATATATGAGAGAGAGAGTGTGTGTGTGGGGGTGGGGTGGGGTGGGGTGGGGGGGAGGGAGGTGGAGAGCAGTAAAAATCTGAAATACTGATTATTTCAGGCCTTCTTTAGACAAGCTTCAACGATGAAAAGACTCCTTCGAAATTATTAAAATATGCTTACATAAGCCGCAAACTAGTAAGTTGAATGGAAGCCAGGATAACAGTAAAAATAAGGTGACCACACACTGGACAGATAGAAGAAAGTATTGAGACATAGAGATGGTGGCATATGTACTCTGCAGTTTAGAGAAATAAGCACAGAACAAGAGCAATATGTCACGGGGATGCATTTAATAGAGGCAGGAGACGGGCACAGGGTTTCTAACTTTTCTTTAGAGATAAAACAGTGCTCAAATTTTTAGTTTATCTAAATAATACATCTTGCATATGTGTGTCTGGAACATACAGATACACACAAATAACTTTTCTTTCTCTCATACACATGTATCACATATATATACAACCACCTACACATAAGCATATGTGATAAGCTCAATCACTCATAGGTGCATGTTGATTTCAGGAAAATTAATTTGCTCTCCTTGAGCCTTATTCTGCAATTTCTAACCAGGGCTCTGAGCCCGATGTCTCATGCAGGTCATCATTACTATTCTTTCTCCTTCATCTCCATATCTAGTCCATTGTTGAGTTCAGTTAAGTTTTCCTCTGACGTAGGTATCAAACCTTTCGACTTTTCTTTACCTACCACCAGTTCATCTAAAGCTACTGCCATCTTTGTCTGGGGCACTGCATTGACCTCCAGCCTGGCCCAGCTGTGTCTACCCTTGTCTGCTCCAAATCTCATTTCCGCACTGCTTCCAAAGTTATTTGAAATGAAACCTAAACATTAGTAGGGCCCTAGGTAGGACCCTTGGCCTTCCAGACCTTGCTCTTGGATGAAGACAAAACTCTTCACGATGGCCTTCAAAGGTCTGCAAAATCTTGGCCCTGCCTATTTCTCCTACCATGACCTGGGCTTCTGCTCTGTAAACATCCTGGATTTCTTTCAGGCTCTTGTGCTTTCCACAGAGCCTTTGCACAGGCTGTCATTGTTTGCCTGAAATGGTCTCCAGCTTTCTTTCTATGTTACATAATGATTTGGACCTGAAATTCCTTAACCTGAGGACAAAGCCTTTCTCTCTGCCGTGAAAAGGCTTATGCAATGCAAATACCTTTGGGAGGGAAGGTGTAAATGATCTATCTGCTTTTCTTACAAACATTACGTCTTGATGGAGGGAAAAAATCAGAATCAGTGGACTTCTAACCATTTTTCAAGGACATTGACTCCATAAAAATTCCAGGTTATATGTATCTCTCCCTTCTCAGAATCCCATCTATCTCTAGTCTGAGGTAAATACAGTGCTATCAGCATTCCTGTTCTGTGAGGGAGGAAACTGAGGCTAGGAGAGTTTGCATAACTAACCTAAAAGCACCTCATCAGTAACTGGAACTGGAATTCAAACACAAGCTCTGTTTGATTCTAGAACCATAGCTCATTCCTGTTATTGCTTAGCTTACCTCCATGTGAGAGAATAAAAAGGCACCAGTGCAGGGTTCTAGACAACGTTGCTCACAGCTATCAAAATTCAGAACAGCTTCCAGTGTCTAGCCTTGTAAATCAGTGGTTTATCTGGTGGTGAGGAAAGTGATCCAATAAAATTTGACCCAATGATAAAACATCACTCTTAGTCTCCAGAATCTTCGGTGTAACTGGAAATCGCTTGTTGCCAATGGAACTTCCCACAGGAAGTATCCCCTTCCTTGGATGATACTACAGGGAATAGCGCAGGGTGAGCAAATCCCACCCACAGAGAGGGTGACTCTGGCTTTCTTGCCATGTTTACGGCAAACATTCAGAGAGCTTGCTAGAATTAAATGGCAAAATTCATCACAGCTGATTTCTATTTGTCATCTATTAAGCTACATTGTTTTGTCCTCAACGTCAGGTTAAATAATGAACCTCTTGCGATGGAGTAAATTAACCTCCACTTTATGTTCATGTCATTGTCAAATGGAAACATCACTTGCACAAATGAATAAGATTCATTAGCAACACGAATGCACAAGCTCCTCTCCAGTAAAAGATAAGACCGATGGAGACCTTGTCATAATGTGCTGTCGCGGAGCCCCTTGTTATTTATGACGCCTGCTGTAATCTTTGGAGATTATTTTCAGCAACGGCAATTAGCCCACGGTGCATCAGGGCAATTATGGGGCAGAGTCTGCCTCTGACAGGTACGCTGCTTTGGCTTCCAGGGGCCGTGATCCTTGAGAAATGTAATCCCGTCTGCATGCTGCCAGGAGTTCGTCTTTGTCAGGGACGTCTGAGGAAGTAAGCTCTGTATGGCCAGCTACCTCTCAGCTCGGCTGCCTGACATGAGGGGCCCTTCCCGTTCATGCTGCTGCTTGATTCTGGAAGGTCATAGCCCCTGCTCATGCATGGGATTTGCTGTACAATGTCATTTCGCTTGATTTCATGAATACCTTGTCAGTACAAATATTCCTCAGTTGTCCAGATCCTGATGGTCTAACTGGCGATTTATTTGGGTTCTTTCCTTCTTCTCTCTTCTATTGCCCCTGTTCCTATGGGTCATTTTAGTGCATGTTTACCCTTTCCTCAGGATGCAGATTAAAGTAATAATGACAGTGCATTCACATACTAATGAGAATGTAAATTTGTATCCTCTTTCTGAAAAGCAGATCAGCAAAGAGGATCAAAACTTTCAAAAATTTGAGAACCACATTTTTACCATAAAACTGAGTGTGCCACTTACAACAATTTACACTAAGGAATCAAGTGTGTTAAGTGCACAAAGATTAGCTGCAAGTCATCTTTATGTTAAAGTGCTTAAGACAGAGAATAAGATGTGTGTATTTGGCTACCTCTTTTTGCTAAGGTGGGAGGTTTCTTGAAAACACAATTTGGGATGGCTGTTCAGGTAACAATTCCCCTGCTGGTTAAGCCTCTGGCTAATCCTCTTTTGTGAGTAGTATTCTCTGATCCCATTGGCCATGGGGTGACCCGTGTGACCCAGGCCTGGCCAATCACAGTATTCATCTCTCTGGTCCAGCAATTGGTCCAGGTGTCGGTATGCAAACCCAAACCACTCAATCAGAGTCCTGTGTGATGTTTAGAAAGCTGAAGTTTAGATAAATGTGTTTCTTTCCTTTCTGTTTATAGAATTTTTCGGATGTGAGCTGTCAGCAGCCTGTGTGTTTCCAGTCTTATGGAGAAGGCATGCTGGCCAGTGAAACCGACACCTTGATTAGAGTATTCACAACAGAAATGTGCCTGATGTGGTGTCTTATAAAAGCCAGAGGCATTTATAAGGCCTGAGGTCTAAATGAGCCACACTTTTCCTCTTGAAGTGCAAAACCGAGAGCAGTGACAGTCTCATCTTTTTAAAGAGGGCCTCAGTTTCTCCGTATTGTAAAATCATCTCAACAGTACTGATCTCTTCCCACCACACAGTGAGGCAAGGTTGTATGAAATGAGAGTTCATCAAATAATTTGAGATCCTGGCCTGAAAAGCACCTGAAGCTCGAAAGTGCAATTAGCTCTTTCTCCTCTTTTTCATTTTTCTTTTTGGCATAAAGTTTTGAAAAAGTTACTTTAAAATATTCTATTAAATCAGTTTTCAGGATCGCAAATGCTGGGAGATTGACAGCTCTGGGAAGAGCGCTCTCACTCAGGTGTGCATTTTAGGAGCGGCAGTCGCTCCCCTACGCCCTCTGTGCCCTCCCTCCCCTGCCCCACTGCCTTCTGAGGCCTCTGCTGACATGATATGCTGTGCCCAGCGCTCAGCACAGGAGGGAGATGCTTCTGTGACTCATTCAGCTCTCGCTCTTTTTGCTGTTTCCTCCAAGTTACTGTGACTTCATGGCGTGTCCTTGTGAGTGTGAGTTGGAGCACCTCTAATGTGTGCCATCTGGGTCACTGAATGTGGTAACCAGGGAGACTAGGAAAGCGGGTCCAGATCATCCTCAACTTCTGCTGTCTGACTCAGGGGCAAGTTGGCTACGACAACAGAAGCGTAACCCAGCGACGTAAGTGGAGTTGAAAGTGGAGTTCTTGTTGTCATTGGCCACCGCATGTTTACACAGGGAGCAGAGCGCAACTGGGCCCCTTAGAGAAAGCCAGGAACGGAGGGGCCTTTCTGTTTCTCATGGGTCATGGGATGTCTCTGGTAATTGCCTGCCTGTCTGTCTGCTGCAGCTCTCTGCTTGCACAAGGTCTAAATGGACCCTGCAACCTCAACTCAGCCTTCACTCCACTCAACCTGTGCAAGTCCCCTCAGACACCTAGTTGAGTCTCTGTGTGTTTCTTGGTGTAAGGACACATGTGCACACACACGTATACGCATAGGGAAGGAGGGAAAGAGTGCGCACTGATGGATCCATGAGCCTATGGATTGGTTTTCCTTGAGTCAGAAGTCATCCCTAGTCTGTCTCCTGTATCCAGAGATGACCACACCTGTGTGGGATTGTAGAGGGGAGCAGTGTGTAAGGGGGTGCTTGTGAGCAGGCAGGGATTGGCATTGTTAATTTATCCTTCAGTTCACGTGTGGCTTTGCAATCTAGCATCCTGGCTAGACTGAACTTGTGTCCCAGAACTGCTTCCTGGTGTGTGTCCAGTTAGAGCGGACCACAGAGAGATTCCTTGTGTGCGATTTGGAGGTTGGAGAAGAAGCGGTAGCCTTATCTGAACATTCACCTCCTTGATAGGAGGCAGCAGCAGCCAGGCAGTTCTGCAGCTGTGTCTCTCTCCTGAGGACCCTCCTGCTTCTCCAGTGCTATGTGTGTTTAGCTCCATGATCGATAGCCCTAGCTGCTTCAGGAAGCCCCTACCATCAAGGTCAGAGGCAATGAGAACTGGCATTCTCACGGGCTGCAGCTCGTGCAGTGGCCTCTAGCTTCTCCTCTCTCCTCCAGAGGTTGTACCCATTTTTCCTTTCTTACTGCCTGCCTTTGCAGGCTCAAGATCCAGTGTGAGATGTGCAGACGACAGCCATACAGAGACTGCTTAACCAGCTCCCACAATTGCGTGCAGTTAAAGCTCTGGAGCAAATCCTATGATGTGCACAGGGACGTGTATGCACACATCTCATCCCTCCTAGTGGTCCTGCTTCTTGGACTGAATCCCGACTGGAACAGTTAGTCGTCAGTACTGTCACCTAGCCGACAGTGATTCCTTTCTTTCTGGTGAGATGTCCAGTGCTTCTGTCTTCTTTCTGGTTTCCTGATCTCCAACCCAAATAGAACTCCTTGGTGAAAGTCCTTGTCCTTTTTGCCTTCTTTCTGTTGTCTGTTTATGTGATACATTAATTCATGCCGAGGTGTTCAAGGTCTTTGAGTGATTAGAGACAATCCCCCAAATTTCCACCTAGCCCACCTTTACGTCCGCTACTCCTCTCCTCGATCACTACAGTGTAACCACAACCATCTTTCTCCGGTTACTTGATGTTGTCAGTACCAGTTTGTACTGTATAACCTTTTCGGGGGCTGTTCTCCTACCTACAGTGCTCCTCTTCTGACTCTTCACATATCTGACTTCACTTCGTCTTTAAGACAGGCCCTACTTGAAGAGGTCTTCCCAAATCGCTACGTGTTATGTTGAACTTGTTGATGGATGACAGCTGTTTGGACCATGTTCTTAAGAAGGAATCTGAAGCTGAATCTGGGCTTGAAAGGAAAGGGTGCTGTGATTGATTAGTGATGTCTGGCACTGGTGTGGGATAGAAGGCTGAGGAAGCCTTCCTGTGTGTTTTCCTTCTTTGGCTTAAAGGCGTTGCATTAACTAAAACCCTGAATTCTGGTTGTGCTGATGGCTTGCTGTATGCTATTTCACTTAGCCACATGACCACTCTACCTGAGTTACTTCCCCAGCAGGTATCACCAGTGAGCTCACAGGTCACCGATGAGCTGCAGTGGTGAGGATGGAGATAGGTGTTCAATGGATGAATGCGAATATTCAGTGACATTTGGAGTTCTTGAGGAAGCAAGGACATTTTAATGCCTTATTTGTAGGAATAATGACCCCTCACCTCTATTTCTAAGCAAATATTTATATGAAGAGACAATTTAACTTGGCTTTTAAAACGTTTTTAAAAAAGAACAAAGAAAGCCCATGTGGAAACATTTTCTGGCTGCCTCATTCTTGGAGGGTACTAGACAAACTGGGCATCTCTCTGGATCGTGCAGTTACTAACCAGCATTGTGACCTTTGAGCAAGTTCATTAACCTCTCAGAGCATTGGCTTTCTAATTGGTGGCAGGCATATTGCACTTCTTTTAAGATTCAGTGTCAGACTTCCTATAATAAAAGTGTTGGCAAGAGAGAGACTCTAGAAAGTGGTGAAATTAAAGGGCAGGAGAGAGAGAGCGTCTCTGGGGGAAACAGTGGGTTGGCTGGCTGCTGGAGCAGGACCGCTGCACTGCTTTCGGAAAGGCAGGGAATCTTCAAATCTCTTTTCCCTGGTGTCTCTCTCCTGTTTTGATCTGTGACTTCAAATTAGTGTGTGAATGACAAGACACTACAAAGAAGCATTAGGTGCTTTTGTGGGCAGCCTTCATGTGTCCAGGGAGGGGGAGAGGGCAGAGCTGGGGTTCAGCTGTGGTCCAGAGAGACACTGCTGCCTGCCGGCTGCCCCTTGGGGAGCCCAGCAGCAGGCTGGGAAGTTACATGACTCCAGGCAAGTCTGATCAATAAAGGGCATCCTTACTATAGCAACTCAGAGCAGTGGCAGGGCTGCTGTGGATCACGTGTCCCTCCCCAGACACTGTGGAGTTTAGAGCAGGCAATGAGAAGTTGGGGGTGGCTTCTCTTGGAGGTCGAAGAGCTGGCAGATGAGCAAAGAGCTTTCCTGCTCTTCCATCCAGCGTGGGCATGGAAGGCTTTTAGCCCACTCACCTTTGGTATTAGCCCTTCTTGGACTGTATCAGGAAAATCACAGAAAAGGCTTAGGAGTAGAAGTGTGGGGAAGTCCCCAAAAGGAAGACATTCTCTATTAATAATAGCAGCAGTAATAATGCCTAATTTTTCCTGTTCGTGCACCTCTTTGATGTCTGTCTCTGCCTACACAGTAGCTCCACAAGCAGAGAGACAGTAGATGTTTTTACACACCCCTATGTCCACAGTGTCTTATGCTCACTATGTATTTACTGAATGAATGAGTCGACTGTTTATTGAAACACAGGCACCATATTGGGGGTTTAAAATAGACCTTCCTGTTCAATCTTCACAAGTATTTTGTAAGGTAAGTAGAATTATTATTCCCCTCTTATTGACAAATGAGAAGGAGGCTGTGAGAGTTAAGGCCACTCGCCTAAGGTCCACAGGAAATGTCTGTGGTATTACAGGAGGCACCTTGCTTTTACAGTTTCTGAAGCAGGGTTTCTTAACCGTGACAGCATTAAGATTTGGGGTTGGATAATTCTTTGTGGTAGGGGAATGACCTGTGCGTTGGAGGATGTCAGCAGTGCCCCAGGCTCTCCCCACTAGAAGTCAGTAGCATACCTCTTCCTCCACATTGTGACAATTAAAAATGTCTGGATATTGACGATTGTACCATTCAGGGGTTGGGGAGCGGGTGGGAAATCACACCTAATTGAGAGCTGCTGGACTAATGGAAATCTCAAGCTGAGCTGAACTCTGAAAGACAGTTTATTTTGCCGGCCCTTCACAGTGTCTATGAATGATGATGTATATGTTACACTTACTGAAGGTGAAGGTGTTGCAGACATGAAGCTTTAATGGGGTGCTTTGTATAGCCATTTGGGTGTGTTCCTGTGTGTGTGAGCAATGGGAGCTAAGCCAGGAATCATACCGTGTTTGGGTTCTGGGCTCATGGCACTTTGGTTATAAGTTGGGCTGTTCATCCTTGAACCTGGAAGAAGGGAGAGGACCCCAAAGTGTCTAGGATGTTCCTGCTAGAAAATATATTAGTTCTAATAGTAAATTGCAATTGTCCTGGAATGATGGTTGAAGGCAGCCTAATATATGGAAGGAGCAAAGGCTTAGGAGACCTTTAAACTCTGATGCGAGTGTTCATGGACAAGGTGTTTAATTCCTCTGAGCTCGCTTCCTTGTTTGTAATGTTAGGGAAGAGGCTTGCGTGATGGCCAGTTCTCAGGCACCCAGGCTGCCATGGCCCCGACTTAGAGTCACTGGTGTGTGTGAAGACAGAAAGGATGGGCCAGCCCAGGGTTCTCCAGAGATGACATCTTTATTCCCATTAATGTCCTCATCATTGTAACCTTTATTGGGCACATTCTATGTGCCCGACACTATTCTAAAAGTTTTATATGTGTTAACTCACTTAATCCTTGTAATCCTAATAATAAAGACAGATAATAAAAATGCCCGGGTAGCAGATCACAGAACTGGATTCCAATGTCTCTCTCTTGTTGACATTGTTTAGAGTGCCCTATTGAAGTTATTATTACTAGTGAATCCCAACCCCCTCCCCATCAATTTTCATTCCTATTGGCAATATATGGAATTTTGGAACACATGGTATTTTTTATTCAATATTCCATATACATGGTAGGGTATTTCCACAATTATTCTTAAAGTAAGTGGGGACCTTCATGCTGATGGGAGAAGCAAAATAATTTTATGTGATTCTCCCACAATACAATACATATTGCATAATTTTCCTATTGAGAAGAATGATGTTTTCTAGATACACTCATATATAAAGCTAATTATGAAATGTCCACCAGGGTATAATTTAAATTAATCTATTCTGCTTTTTAAAAAATGCATTCATCCCACACTGAGATATTTTATTTATACTTTAGAAAAGTATATAATTTGAAATTTTAACTATCAATCTTAATTCCTCAAAGGAAGGCAATTAGTCTTTAGGACTTCTTTCATTTGTTGTAGTAAATCTCCTGTTCATTCTGTTCAGTTCTTCCTATTCTTTGGGTTTGGAGGCCCTACAGCCCAGGTGGGGACAGTAATATCCACAGATCTGTATTCAAAACTTTTGTCTTCTACTACTTTGCTTAAAGCAATTGTTTGCATTAAAACTTTTTAATGTCATGTCACTATCAATAAAATCTTTTAAGCATGCATCTCTAATGTATGCATAATTGTTATAAATTATATGTGTGCTACTCTTTTGTTGTATATTAACATTAGTAAATTCCACTTATTACTTTCTTTCAAAACAAAAATAAGTGTAAATATAACCTGTAATGTCTTCATATCCATTTGAATGATTTTCCACATGTCCCACTGAAGAGTCCACTATGATAAAGAAGTAATATAATCTATTTTCCTATTTAATAAATGGGGCATATTATCATTCCTGCTCACCTTACAGAATTGTGAAGAGCATCAAATGAAATCATAGTGATTATAATAACTACATCAGTTAGCTATTGCTGTGTAACAAGCCACCCCCACAATCAATGGTTTAAAACAATAACTATTTATTAGCTCATGATTCTGTTGTTCAGCAATTTGGACTGGGATCTTTTGCTGGTCTTAACTGGGCTCAATTTTTTAAAGATTTTGTTTGTTTATTTTTAGCCAGAGGGGAAGGGAGGGAGAAAGTGAGGGAGAGAAACATCAATGTATGGTTGCCTCTTGCATGGCCCCTACTGGGGACCTGGCCCACAACCCTGGCATGTGCCCTGACTGGGAATTGAACCAGTGATCCTTTGGTTCACAGGGCAGCACTCAATCCACTGAGCCACACCAGCCAGGGCAGTTGGGCTCATTCTTGTGATGACATGTCAGCTGTGGCTTCGGAGGGGCTAGATGATCCATGATGACATCATTTACATATTTGGGGGTTGGCATTGGCTGTTGGATGGGCCGCCAAGTTCCTAAACAAGCTATCTGAGGCGTTTTCACTTGGTGATGGGATTATTACAAGAGGAAGAGAACAGAAATGGCAAGTGATCTTAATGCCTACATTTAGAATTGATATGTTGCTTCTGCTAGATTCTACTGATTAAAGCAAGTCACAAAGCCAGTTCAGATTCGAGGAGTGGAAAGAAAGACTCCATCTAACTGATAGAAGCGGCAGAGTGCTTGAGTCTGGATTACTTTAATAATTCCTCCAAAATAAACTTGAGATATTGGTATATTAAGATGTTCTTAACAGTTTGCTTTTCTCTCTGGGTTAAAAAGCTTCATTTGTAGGACTTACCATATGCTTTCAACTGTTTTGCTAGAAGTTTTACTGTTCTTTATACCACACTATTAGACATTTTAAGCCATAAATAATCATCCAGTGCAACCTTTTCTTTGGCCATGATGAAACTAAAGCCTAGGAAACATTTTTTATTACACTTATTTATGCCTTGCATATTCCTCAAGGATCTGAGTAGGCTTATAATAGAAAATGCTGATATAATAGAAGTGACTACATGCATACAAGTTTTTGCCTTGTTTTATTTTTAAGGAAAGATGGCAAGAGTGAATTGAACACTTATTGAATCATACTCTTCTTAGGCTGAGGAAAACTGTTGAACTTGGACATAAATACAGGTTCCAAGCTTTTGAGCAGTTAGAACAAAAGGAGAATGTGTCTCCATACTTCTTATTACCCAATGAAATATAGCATTGTAAGAGATGATCTTTTTTTATTTCCTAAATATAAATACAGGGAAGAATTTGCCTTGCAGTTATATATATCAGGATCACCATGACATGATTGCTATTTTTTTTATGAGATGTTTTATATATAACTGCTTTTTATGCCAATCTTCCATTGAGAGAATTATGCTGAGAGTAATAAATAAGAGATTATAAAACTCTTGGGCAGACTTGAAAGAGGAAAGAAATAAAACTTAAATAGAATTATTGAAATAAAAATTTAACAGATGGATCAAATTGCAGATTAGATACACTTAAAGAGGAAATTAGTGGGTTGGAAGGAAAACCTGAAGAAAGTATGCAGAATGCATCACAGAAAGGCAAAGAAATGGGAAATGTTAAGAGAAGTAGAGAACAGACTCTAGACTGTGTTTAAACAGAGTTCCCAAAGAAGAGAACAAGAGAGGAGGTAACATTTGAAGATACAGTGATTGATAGAGTTTTCTAGAGTTAATGGAAGACCTGAATTCTCAGATTAAGAAAACATAATAAGCAAAATAAATAAAAACAAATCTGGCTGTAGTTTGTGTGGGTCAGTGGACTGAGTGTCAGCCAGCGAACCAAAGGGTCACCAGTTTGATTTTTAGTCAGGACATGTGCCTGGGTTGCAGGCCAGGTCAGGTCCCCAGTAGGGGCGTGCAAGAGGCAACCACACATTAAGGTTTCTTTCCTTCTCTTTCTCCCTCCCTTCCGCTCTGTCTAAAATAAATAAATAAAATCTATAAAAATAAAATAAAAACAAATCTGTTACATAGAATAGCAAAACCTCATAGCAAAACAAAGAAATCTTGAAAGCAAAAAAGCCCAAACCTGATTATTCATACATTTAATTGTAATTTCTACAAGGAAGATAATTAAACAGTGAGGACTGGCTTTCCATAACAAAATGGAGTCCAGAATGATATCTTCAAAGATTGAAACGAGAAATATGTCAGCCTAGAATTATATATCCAATTAAACTATCTTTAAAGAAAAGAAACTTGCAAACAAACAAAAACTGAAAGTGTTCTTAAGCTACCAACAGTTCCTAACAAAATCACTTTTAAAGGATGGACTTCAAAAGAAAGGAAAATAATCTCAGAAAGAAAATGGAATGAGATAATACAAGCAGTTCAAAAGAAGGCAAGAAAGGAGAGAGAAGGGAAGCCACACATGTGCAGATAGCACAACACAAAGCACCAACTAAGGTGTAGAAATAAACTCAAACACAACTGTAATAGTTGAATATAAAATGGTATTAATAGTCTAGTTAAAAGACAAACGGTTTGGGGCTTCATTAAAGAAAAACAGCAGTAGTAAAAAGGTAAACCCAGCTATATTTTGTTTAAATAAGATCCATGTAGATTATGGAGCTATAGAAAGGCTCAAAGTAAAAGGATAAAAAAAGACATACCAGGCAAACAAAAGATTGTGTATCTATGTTAATATCTGACAAAATAGGGTTTAACTCTACTGAAGCTAGAATTGTCATTTAGATGTATATACAACTCACTAGGAAAGATAATATTCTAAAATTTCTGTGCACCTAGTAATATACCTTCAAGTCATATAAAGTTAAAGACTGAAAGAGCTACAAAGAGAAACTGACAAACATTATATAGGAAACTTTAACACAACTTTACTCAAAAACTGGCAGATCAAGCAGATAAAATATCAGTTAGAAAAGAAAATATTTGAATAATAACACGTTGATCTAAATATCACATATTATACTGTCACCTAACAAGATCCTCATTGTCCAGGATATATATAACATTTATGAAAATTGACTATTAGGCCACAAAGTAAATCTTAACAAATTTAAAAGAATCATCATCAAAAAAGAAAGCAAATAAGAAAGTCAGCAATGTATGGATACTGATTTTATATAGATCCCATTCACTTAGTATAGTAAGAGATAACAAAATGAATCTGCCTCCCAAAATGTCTTTCATATAGAAAGTTAAAAGAGCATAATTCTAAATAACTCCTTTATCAAAAGGTGAATCATAGTGGGGCTTAGAAAATTCTTGGGTCTGAACAATACCAAAGACATAACATATTAAAGTTTTTAGGAGATAAGGAAGGCAGTGCTGGAGGCAAATTCGAAGCTATATTTGCTTATAATAGAAAAAAAGAAAGGCTAAAAATTAGTAAACAAAGCAGTCATCCCATTTAAGTCAGAAAAACAGTAACAGAATAAACATAAACTAGAAACAAGAAACAAGTAAAGATATTAACGAAATTAATGTAGGAGGAAGCTTGAACTTTTTTACATGCTAGCTGTGATTGCCATTAGGGCTGTTCACCAAAAATTTCTGCTTCCGGGCAAATGGAACGGCATTTCTCCTGCTGTTGGAGTGATGTGTGGTCACGTTATTTGCTTTGGTTGGTAAAATGTGAGTGGAAGGAGCATGGGTCATTTCAGAGTGGAAGTTTTGGTGTCTGGTGCATGATTTACAAAACTGCCTTTCCCTCTGCCATGCTGGACAAGGCATGATGGTGGCTGCTCCATTAGCCTGATACTGGGACAGAGCCCTCAGCACACCTACAAACAACCTGTCCTGCATGCCAGGAGATCACTGGTTGTGATTCGGCAATTGTTTGTTACAACAGTATAATCCAGGGGGCAGGTCTGCCCCTGAGGACACACCTGACAATGTCCGGGCACATTTTTGGTTGTCATAGCTCAGTGTGTCGGTGCTACTGACATGTAGTGGTAGAGGCCAGGGACGTTGCTCAACACCCTACAAAGGACAGACGGGGCAGCGCCACACGACCGAGAATTACCCAGCACAAAAAATCAATAGTGCTGACATTGAGAAATCCTGGTCTTGTGTGTGTGGCTTGATAGAACACCATGGATATACTAAAATCACCATTGCGCTCTACAGAAATGGTAGAAATGACCTTGACTTGAAGATAATTGATATAGTAATGAGCAAAAGGGGTAGAATATCTTATCAAAAGAAGTGGAATCTCACTGATTTTTCAGCTTCTATTCCAGTAGACTCTGCGTTCAATCTTCCAGACGCTGTTGTATATTTTCAGGTCTATTTTTCCTCTTCCCTCCAATGAGGCTTAGTCAGGATCAAGCACAATGATCAGGCCAAGGGTGTTAATGTAGAGTCGAGTCACTGTGTACATAGTGATGCACACAAAGGTCACCCTCCAGTGGGGGATTCTCTCTCAATTTCTGGGTAATCCTCTTCACTGGAGTCATAAGGCCTGCGCTCAAATGCTCACTGTGTGTATCTGCCTCTGTCTCTGTGCCTTTGTCTCTCCCTCTTGCCTTTTCACTTTCTGTGTCTTCCTTTCATGCAGCCAAACTAGTGGCATGACCAGGACCTTTGCTTCAGGAGCAAGCTGAGCTATCCCTCTGCTCTTTGTCTCTCATGTGGCAGACAGGGCTGCGGCTACTGCGCTGCCCACAGTTCACATCAGCTTGATGCCGGGTATTGCAAGCAAATCCACTCTTTTGTAGTCTGTGGATGTCTGGGCTTATTCATTTTGGTGCTGGCAGGTGTGATAGATCGATTGTCTAACTAGGCAAAAGTAGTATTCCATATGGTCTAGTATAGTCCACCAGGGTTCTCTGCGCTGAGGTTGGGAGCCAAAGTCTCCGCTAATAGTGTTACTTTGATTGCCATCTGCCATTATTCCTTGCGCATATATATCCCCCGGGCTCTCACTTGGGCGGATGCCTTGTAGTTTGGGGTAGGGTTTGGGCATTGTAAGACTCTTTGGCCATAATATTATATAATTGCAGGCCAAGTAAACCTCATTTCTAACACTCTTCAGCAGTCGAATTCTCCAGTTTAGCTAGACCACACTCATGATTGATCTCAGTAGAGAATTTTTATCCTCTTGCCCAATACATTCAACGATGAGTTAGTTATCAACTAACATTTTGAGCACTTACTATTTGGTTAGTGATAGTGTAAGCATTTTATGTGAATTATGTCATTCAATTCTCACAAACATAATTTTAAACAGCTACTATTATAATCCTTACTTGGCACATGAGGACAGTGGGGGGTAAGAGTGTAAGAAACTTGCTATTACAAAGAACAGCTGGCACTGCAACATGCCACTCTTGGGCTCCAGAGACTGTGCTGCGAACCCTTTGCTACATCGCTTGTCCTGTGCAATCATCCCATTTTTCTTTCAGGCTAGAAGGTGGTGCTCTTTCTAACAGTGGACCACATAGGCAAAGTAAATACCCACCCTAGGTAGAACTTGGCGCTGCCCCTTCACTCAAGCTTGTCCTGCCTGGGCTTTGGGAGCAGGAGCTTGAAACATTGGGCTTCAGTGTGTACCACCCATACTCAGGAATCAAAATGGAAATCTGACCTTGTGCAGTAGCAGAACACGTTTCTCTTACACTGCACACAAAGCCTTTGGTAGAACCTCATGGGACATCAGATAGAAAAGCAAGAACACCCGGTTGATTTGGGAAATTGGTGCTGTAAGCTTTTCAGAATCACAAACCTGGTGTTTCCTTAATTAGAAAGGTGGTCTTCCAATCAATATTCTTGCTATTCCTTGCTATGCCATTCCCCTTGCTTCCCAGCAAGCCACTCTGGGGATTTTTAGCTGACGGCAGTGCAATCCTCCTGGGGCTGTGAAAGGCACAGAAGAGGAGAGAGAGCATAATTTGTTGGCCTGTTATATGGGTTGCTAAAGTGTAGGATTGCATTCATCAAAGCCAGCGTAGTTCCCCCGATTTTATGCGTATATTCAGAGTGCGTGCTCCGTGGTTCACTTAGGAGTGATGCAGCAGATAGACCGAAGCGTTGTCTGGAAATATTTAAGCATTTTGTTTTTTTTCTTTTGCTGCAAGAGAATACCCAAAATTGCAAGCAAGAAACCACACTGTCCCAAGACCCAAACTCTGCCCAGATGTCTGTTACCTGCTGCTTAGGAATGTGCAAATATTTGAGGAAGAAGGATGGAACTTTCTTATAACAGTGGAGACCTGAAACTAGTTTGAACTTCTCATGTGTATCTTTTTATCTGGGAAGAGAAACAGGTGAGAAGAATGACAATAAGAACAACAATTTTGTCTCTTATTTATTGAGTGCCATGTCAGACACTAAATGATTAATTCATTATCTCATTTAATTTTCACAACCATTCTACAAGGTAGGGCACTAACGTCCATATCCTATGTATGAGGAACTAAAGATTGCAGTGGCGGAATAAATCGTCCACAGTCCCACAGGATTTGAACTCTGGCCTTACTCACTCAGTAGCTCCTTCGTTGAGTCATTGGTTTGAATTGATTTATTTGTTCACGTGAAATTAGGAATTCCCACTCCATATTTGATTAATCAGGACTCCCATAGTCCCTGTTGCTAGTATGAAATAAAACTGATTAGTTTTAAGACATGGTCAAAACAGGTCATCGAAGCTATGTTTACAGGGATAATATAATTATAGCAATTTTCAGAAGTAGTCAGGCTCCCCCAAAACAAATATTAGTGAGGAAAGATAAGTTAGGGGCCCCAATTAGCCAGATTGGATCAGTTTCACTGGCTGGATGCTAACTCTCCAGTTCACTTTTCTTGTATAAACACAGCTGCGATGTACCAGCACAGGCCTGGGCATGCCAGGACCCAGAGGTAGGATGGAAATTCTTAAAGAGCACTCTGGAACCTGTGTTGATTGTCTTGTTCCTTGTCACCTTGCCTTAGGACCATGTATTTATTTGGCATAAAATTGAAAAAACATACAGTCAGCTAAATGGTTCCTTTATAACCTGAAGAAAAGAACTTGAGTTGTGACCTCAGAAGAGTTATATCAATAAATAAAAAAAGAGTCCCTTAAAACACTTACTCTTTTGTAATGTGAGCAAGTATTATTGTTGAAGAACGAGTCAAGTATTATTCCACTTGCTCCCCATAGGGGGACAGTGAATAGTCTAATGAGATCTCAGGTTGCTCGCTGTAGGGGTGTCGCCCCACGCTGCAGACATACGCAATTGCTGAGACTGAGTCTGCAGTTGGGAAGTTAGGTAATGACAGTCACAGAGAATGTCTAGGGAAACAGTGAAGAGAAAGGAAAACAAAGGCAATTAAATTTGTACAGGGGTGAATTTACATGATCCAGCGTCAGGGTCTGAAGCTGCGTGAAATCCAACCATTCTGCACGGAGGGCCTCCTGCACTGGGGATAAAAACATGGCTGTGTTAGCTCTCAGTGTGGTGGCTCAGTCACTTTATAACCTCAGGTGAATGGAGGCTGACGATTGAGTAGTTGAGTTTAATTATGTCTTTCAAAATTTTACACAACAAGATTAAAGAGTATTCTTCCCTGGACTAATGGTAGCACAGGCAGAGGGAGGGAATCACCTAAATACAGAATGGCAAACAGCCTGCCTTTCTTATGACAATACTGATTGGTTCAGTCAGCTCTGAGAAGGTGACCGAGGCTTACTCTGGGTTTGATTAGTGATGTCTGCCATGGGCATAGGAAGGGAATAGTAGAAGGATATGGTATATTTGGTATCCTTGATGTAAATTATTTGGTTTCAGCTATAGTAAAGGCTGTGCCTACAATCCTTCTCCTTCTTCCCCTTCTATCTCACCCCCAGGTAGTTTTTTCACTATTTTACTGCAGTACCTGAAATGATTACCTCTTATTTGCTATTTGGCCTACACAGTTACTTAAAAAATAATAATAAAGTAAAAAGTAACATGTATTGAGTTCTTAGTACATGCTAGGCAGTGCTTGCACTTTGCGCGTATCTTATTCAGTCTTCTTTTACAGATGTGGACATTGAGACTAATTTTCTAGAAATTGAGCCAAGGTCCTTTGGACTCTTTGCTTCTAATGACTGCATTTTATGGCACACTCTTTTGGGCTTTCCGTCAGGCTGTTCTTGCTCCTCTGTATTATTTTGGGAGAACGCCTCTCCTGGGCAACCAGGGGCGTACCGAACAAGAGCATGGAGAACAGGAAATGCAAAACGGAGTCCGGGAACCACTTTGTTATGTGCTGCTGGCCACACTTTCCCAAGGCAGGTAAGCAGTGGCCCGTTCAGTGAAGGCTCTTATTAGGGATCTAATGCATTTCCTGAGATGAAGCGGTTGCGAGTTTTGCTTTTATTAGGACATAACTTAACATTTCGGGGGGCTATGGAATGGGGCTGAATTGACGACAAGGGGTCCTGAGATGGGTCCAGGGTATGAGGTGCTTCAGTGACGACAAGTCAGAGTGGCTTTTGCGAGAGGAGCAGTTCATCACTTCTCTGTTCAACTGCCCATTTATCCAGCCAAGGCTTATTGAGTGCCTACTTTGCTCTAGGCATTGTGCCAGGCACTGGGGATGAAGGTTGCCGTTCACATGGAGGTTTCAGAAGGAAGGAGAGACTAGCTCTGAAAATGAAGGATCTGCTTACAGAGTTTGCCTAAGCTTGCACTGAACTCCACCCTTTCCACATGCAGAGTCTGCTTTCTTCTGGTTCGATATCACTGGTATTACAAGACTCCCATCACCATTCTCATTCTAAACAGCAGAGATGACACCTGAAAATGCGTATGCATCACATTAAGTAAAGAAAGGTCAAGATATAAATTTTATCTACAATATGATCATAGCCATGTAAAAATTATATGAGCATAACAGGATGACCTAACTGAAAATATGTCTAAAGATTTTGAAACATTTACGAGTAGAAGCTGAAAAAAAAATCTGTCATTTAAGAGCTGCAAAGATTTTCTGTCTCCTAAGAAAGTCGCCTTTCTGAACCTTTCTGGGTCAGACTGCTTCTTTGTCTAGGAAAATCACCAATTGTCTCTGTGTTACCCAAATGGGAAGCAGGATGCCAGCTACTGTTTGGGAAGCTCGTGAAATTATAGCATCACCTTTGACTGAGGATGCAGAGGCTCTGTGTTGGGGTTGTGCATATTTCTTGCCTGTGTGGGTGCCAGAGCTCCTGTGTTGTTTTTACCTGCGTGGGTTGAGACTGCACTGTGCCCTAATTGTGGTTACCTGTGTCTGGGTTGACATGGCAGTTATTATTTGAGCTGCTGCCTCCCAGGGAAGTGATTTCCGGAAGGATAAGCAGACAAAGTCTTCATGCTGCGAAGGGATCAGCCTAGATGCATGGTGGGGCTGGACTGGACTCAGTGATCTGTTTGAGTCCGATAATCTAGACTTCAAGAAGTGCTCTGACTCTGGATTGCTGTTTCCTTATATTAACTTCATGCTGGGACCAGAGAGTGAAGCCATATTTTTGCGGATGAGGGGAGAGTTTGCCCTGGGAAGGAATGGTATTGCCTCTGTCAGTTACCCTGGCGAAGAGTGGGTCCACTGGGAATAGAGACTATGGTCTGGAATGAGAGGACACTCCCTGGGGGGGCATGGTTGTTAAGACCTGGACTATAAGGAAGAGTGATGGGTTTGGCTAGACTTTCTGTCAAGTCCAGGCTGAGGGGTGTCTCTATAAGGGGCGCCCAGAGGAAGTGTCAGGGCCTCATTCGAGGTCTAGAGGCAAGTTTTTCTCTGTTGTAGTTTCCCTCTGTTCTGACTGGCCTGTCCACATGGTCTTATTCGAAGTTGGAGCCTGGCCTCAGTACTGCGGTGGAGAGAGGCTCAGCCCTCCTCTCGCTCTGAGGCCAGGTGTGGGGCCCAGACCTGGCTCCCTGGAACTGAGGGAGAGGAGAGTTGCAGTGGAAGTCATGGACCTGCCACCTCCCCTTCCCGACCCCCCCCAATTCTTCTAGGTCAAAAAGGAGAGGGAACCTTAAAAAGGGAGAGCTCCCCACAATCTCCCAGCCAAGATGATAAGGTTTGGAGACCTGGGAAGACAAACATTTATAAAATCAAAAAAGAAAGGGATGGCAAATGAAAAACAAAAGAAGAGGGAATTCTAGAGAATTATTTTCATTATTTAATTGCTATAGTAATAGTATTGTTTTTACATTAATTAAGGATGTATAGTGACATTCTTATTATGACTCTACTATCTACAGATACAGTCCCTATACAACAAGGGGTTAATATCTGACATTAATTCGGTCAACTGCTGTCCAAAGTAAAACTGGAGGGTGTCATCTGTAATGACCTCTTTCACATAAACCTGCTAATTGAATTATTTTCATGTCCCAGGTGGGGATGTCGTGTGTTTTAATTTATACTCAGTCCCTTTGTGTAGTTTTGTAGGTCTCAGAGAGCATGCTGGTTGGTGAGCACAGCCAGCGTTAAGAGCTAACATTACCTAATTCTTACTATAGCTTGTAAATAACTTTAACCATATTTATTTTTTTAGAACATAGAAGTCATATTTATGGTTGTCAGTTGAAGGGTACCAAAAGTTAACAGTGAAAATGCCCCTGTTGCTTCCCACCTTTCAGTTGTCCTCTTCAGTGACCATTATTTACCCATTTCTTGTGTATTTTTTTCCACAGGTAGTTTATACATATGCAAACAAATTCCTACCTCTATGATATTCTTCACATTTAAGTGTTTATGTTGAACTTGGCACGCTACTGAGCATTTTCATGCTTTTGGTCATTCAACTGTCACGAGCTAGCTATGGGTAGGGACTCAGGTATTATTAATGTCCCCACTCTGTGGAGAGGAACTGAGGCTCAGAGCAGCGGTGCGTTGGCCGGTCTGGTGCCAGCTTGGAAGAGCCAGTTATTTGATTGTTCAGAATTTTGTGATCTGGTTGACCACAGGCTGGTAGCTTGACACTGGCCACCATGGGAGCATTTGCACCTGTGGGGATTGGCAAGCACTATAAATCACATTCCATCCAGAGCTGGTTGTTGCATGTGTACCAGCACAGTCTTTCTCAGAGAGGCTGGGTGACTTGCCCAAGATCACAAGCTAAAGGTGACTGAGTCAGGACTTGATTTCAGGCTGTCTGATTCTAGACCGTGTGCTCTGAGCCAGGACCATACTGGGAAAGAGAAGAAAATGAACTTGAGCTTCTAGTGCCTATTCTGGCGATTTTGCAACTCTTGTACTTTTCAGATCCAGACTCTGTGTGAATCCAATCTCAATCTCTCTCTCCCCTCCGCCCCCCGCCTCCACTTTCATTTTTATGGTTAGTATCTTAATAGTTTGTTTTCTTCTCGTCATAAACTAACCCATGCTTATTGCAGACAAGTTGAAAAATGGAGAAACATAAGAGATGGAAAATAGCCACCACTCTGGAGTAACTAGAGCTAATGTTTTTTCACCTTCTACTGACTTCTGACCTTTGTGTTTCTGATTGCTTGAACTTGATTCCTATTTGCTGTCTCTGTTTTGCCTTTGGACTTTTTTTCCTCTCTGATTTGTTACTTGGTGTTTCTTAATACCTTTCCCTCTGCCTGTTCACATAAGATTCTGAGCTGTGACAGGGGCTGCAATTAACCCCATTTCAAAGCACTCATGTGTAGCATCAGCATCTATGGTGAAAAACGAGCAGTCAGCTTTATGTTTGAATCCTGGTGAGCATCCAGAGGCTCACTATGGGAGGGGCACAAGGGAACCAAAACCAGAGCAGGGGCAACTGCCGACTCAGGTTGCATGCTTCACAATCACTGTGGTACATGTGTCTTTTGAGTGGAGTAAAGCACAAAAATCACACACACTGTTGAAATTGTTTTTTCCCCCATTATTATTTATTTCCACCAAGCTCATATGCAGTAGTTGAATTTACGTAATTTGAATGTGCAAATGACATACTTTCTTAGTAAAATAGAGCAGCCAGCAGAGCTAAAACACTTAGCCTTCTAAAACATCAAGAATCAGTTGCTCAACATTAGTGCGTGTGTGTCTCATTATACACATAAAACCCAAGTAACTAATTCTGCATCAGGTGAATGGATTCGGGGGTGTTGAAGAAGAGCTGTTTTCTTCACGATGTTTCAATAACAAGTAAATGGCATAGAAAAATGCAGGCTGTCCCGAGTGGCAGAGCCTGCCCTTGGCTCTGGGCTACGCAAGCCCTGTGGATTCAGAGCACCAGTGATACAAATTGTGCCAATCTGTTAGAGCAGACTCAGCTTCCCAGTGGTTTTGTGACTGTCGCCTGCCTCTGCATCTCTTATAATGAAATGGTTCTTGGACAGCTGGGTTATCAGCAAAGAGCTATGTAGGAAGTGCCCTGGCCAATTAATCAGATGTCATTGTGACCAGATTTCTTCAGCACATTGCTTCATGGTAATAGCAGAGTATTAATAAACGAAAATCAAAAAGAGACAAAGGAGAAAGGCATCATTTTTATGTATACTTAAGGCATATTTTTCCATTTCTGAAACTTGAAAAATAACCATCTGGAAAGAATCACATTATGGACAAGGCATGTCATGACATTTACAGCAAATATTTTTGCTGCGAGGATCAGTATTCTCTCATTGCCCCATCAACTGCCATATAATCAGATACTCATAAAGTATTCAATAAATAGAGGATCCTGTCATAAATCAATAGTGCAGGAATAATATGTTTTAAGTGTTCACATTTTCCTTTGTTTATCCCTTTTTTTAAACACATTTTTGCATCACAAATCTCCTTTTGTCTTTGTTTCTTTGCCTCTCAGCCACACAGTCTCGGGTAAATGACATTAAACTGCACCACCACAGAGAGATCTCTGGCATAAATAAATGTATCAGGAGGTCAAGAGGTCAAGAGCATAAATGAGGCAAAGATTTCAAAGAAATCACCGACCAAATGATTTATAAATCATGGAAAATACTGCTCTGGCCATAAACGAGAAATTAAATTTATACATCATGAGCTTGAGAACGCTTTGGGTTCTGGTGGGTAACTGGATTAGGAATGGCAGCGCTTATGTCATCCTGCTGTTGTCTGGGAGCCTCGTCACAGTGGCGTTTACCCAGGACCCTAAATCAGGACAATGGAGATTAAGCTCCCTCTCCCTTCTCTGGTGTCCCCAGGAACATTCACTTTTACCTCTGACCTGGACTTCCCCACACATCAGGCTCAACTCTGGAGTGGAGTAAGAATCAATCCAGTGCTGGGCAGAAATGATAATACCCATGAGTGAAGACGAGCCTTCCCTCTGTCGGTGAAGGGCTGAGTCCTACCTTTGTGTATAGGAAAGCAACAAAGAATTACCGCATCTACCCTGGCTGGGCAAGGACGCTGTGGAACTGGGGACTTCTGGAACATAACAGTTGAGCCATCGACAGGAGAATAAAATGAGCTGGTCTCTGTAAAAAGAACAATAATACTTTATGCTATAATGATCTGTAAAGGGAATCTGTCCAGAACTTTTACAGCTTAAAAATTATCCTTTCTACTTTTTTTTTTTGCCATATTTTCTTCAAAGCCCATGTTCAATCACTTCTCTCTTCTCCACTCCTTCCCCCACCTTCTCATTTCTTTTTCTTTTATATTAGGTAAAATACTAGATTGGAAACTGGGAAGCTTGAAAGTGTCTATGCTAGCTCTTCGTGAATTCATGGAAGGTCCACAGTGATCTATACAAAAACTGAAGTCATTTCATGGGGAACTTGCAGAAAACACACTCAATTGGGAACGTCACTTCCGAGTTAAACAAATGTGAAGCAGCAAATGACACCAGGAATAGCCATCGAAGTTTGGAATTGACTGCGGTTCTTTATGACCCAACCGATGAAGACTTAAACTTGAGGCTAGCTTTAGAGTTTTCCTGGAAACAAATTTTGCTAATCCCTCTCAATCGAAACAATATGCTGGTTCCTAGCCTGAAATACAGATCTGCAGTGATGACAGAGTGAAACAATACACTGGTGTCAAGATTGCTTTGCTCTCATGATCCGAGGTCGGATTTCAGTGGAGCTCTCAGTTAGCTGTATTCTTTCTTTTCTCCCCTTCCTTCCTTCCCTTCGCTTCCCGCTCAGTCAATCAATCAATCCATCTCTTCCTGTTTTTTTCCTCCTCAAGCTTTTCTCCTTAGCTTTCAGATATTTGCAGGAACAAAATCTGTATTCGGGGGTGGTCAGTAAAGTTTTGGTTGTATGTTTTACATTTTAAATATCTTCAGACACATTTTTATTCAAACATTTGGAAAAAGGAAATGTAAAGCACATTTTTCCCTTTCTTTTTTAAAAATTGAGGTATAATTGACATATAATGTTAGTTTTAGTTGTACAACATAATGATTCAATATTTACATATGTATTATAACACAGTGAAAACAGTAAGTCTAGTTAACATCCATCACCACACATAGTTACAGAATTTTTTTCTTGTGGTGAGAACTTTTAAGATTTATTGTCTTAGCAACTGTCAAATAGGCAGTAGTGTGTTAACTATAGTCATCATGCGTTTTATAGTCATCACGTTTCCATGACATTTCTTATAACTAGAAGGTTGTACCTTTCGACTCCCTTCGCCTATTTTGCCTAACCCCACACACCTGTGGCAACCAGCAATCTGTTCTCTGTGAGCTCCATTTTTTTAATTTAATTTTTTTTTTTAGATTCCACAGATAAAGGAGATTATACATTATTATGTCTCTCTGACTTATTTCACTTCACATAATGCCCTTAGGGTCCATCCTTATTTTTACAAATGGCAAGATTTCATTCTTTCTTATGGCTTTCTAATACCACATTTTCTCTGTCCATTTCTACATTGACGTATGCTTAGGTTGTTTCCATATCTTAACTATTATAAATAATGCTGCAGTGAACACGGAGGTACATGTATATATTCAAGTTAGTGGTTTTGATTTCTTCAGATAAATACCCAGAAGTGGAAATTGCTGGATCATATGGTAGTGCTATTTTTAATTTTTTGAGGAAACTTCATACTGTTTTTCATGGTGGCTACACCAGTTTACATTCCCACCAACAGTGCAACAGAGTTTTCCCTTTCCTCCACATCTTCGTTAGTACTTATTTCTTGTCTTCTGATAATAGCCGTTCTGAAAGGTATGTTTCACTGTGGTTTGATTTACATTTCCATGATGATTTGTGATATTGAATATCGTTTCATATACTTGTTGGCTATCTGTGGGTCTTCTTTGGAAAAATGTCTAATTAGATCCTCTGCCCATTTTTCAATTGGGTTGTTTCATTTTTTTGCTATTAACTTGTATGAATTCTTTATATATTTTTGGATATGAACCCCTTATCAGAGATACGGTTTGCCAGTATTTTCTTCCATTTAGCAGGCCACCTTTTCACTTTGTTGGTGGTTTCTTTGATGTGCTGAAGCTTTTTAGTTTAATGTAGTCTAATGCGTTTATTTTTGCTTTTGTAGCCTCTGCTTTTGGTGTCAAATCTGAAAAACCATCGCCAAGACCATTGTGGGGGAGCTTAATATCTATGTTTTCTTTGTAGGACTTTTATAGTTTCAGGTCTTACATTCAAGTCTTAAATCCACTTTGACTTACTATTGTGTAGTGTAAGATAGTGTGAACTAGTTTCGTTATTTAGCATGTTGCTCTCCAGTTTTCCCAACACCATTTATTGAAGAGATTTTTTTCCCCATTGTGCATGCTCGTCTCCTTTGTTATGAATAATCGACCACATCTGCATGGGTTTACTTCTGGGCCCTCCATTCTGTTTCATTGATCTATGTTTCTGTTTGCACGTCAGTGCCATGGTTCTGATTACTGTAGCTTTGCAGTGTGGCTTGAAACCATGCACATGATGCCTCCCTCTGGCTTTGTTCTTGTTCCTCAAGTTTGCTTCGGTTTTTCGGGGGTTTTTGTAGCTTCATACTAATTTTAGAATTGTTTGTTATAGTCCTGTGAAAAATGCCAGTGGAATTTTATAGAGATTGCATTGAATCTGCTTTGGGTAGCACGGACATTTTAACTATTAATCCTTCCAGTCCATTAGCATGAAATATCTTTCCATTTATTTTGTGTGTTCAGTTTCTCTCATAAGTGTCTTACAGTTTTCAACGTACAGGTCTTTCACTTCCTTGGTTAAATTTATTCCTAGGTGTTTTATTCTTTTTGATGTAATAGTAACTCGGTTTGTTTTCTTAATTCCTCTTTGTGATCGCGCTCTTTTCTTAATCTCTTTTTTCTAGTATTTCTAAACCTAGAGGTATTTTAAAGAAAATTTTATTTACAGCTTGCTGATACGTTTATACTGAAGTCACCAAAATTGAATTATGAGTCACCTTACTTAATAAGTTTCTCTGATCCCCCTTTTCTGTATAATTGGGAAGTTGGGTCTTTTGAGTGGGACCACAAGTTCATGTTGTGTTTGGAATTCGGGCTCTTAAGAATTGGTTGGCACCACTTTCTTTCTCCACTGGAGATGAGTATTTGATACCCCTACTCTTAAGTACCCCAGTGGGCCATCTGTGCTTGGAATCATTCCTTCCCCCAAGGAGGTTTAGTATAGAAAGTTGAACAGGTTAAAAAAATAACCTCACGTAAGTTGTATCTGCTTTTCTCTGCCTTAACTTTTTTTCATGTTAAACAGAACAAACCTGAAAATAAATTCGAGATTTTGCAAAGCACTGAGCATGAAACTGCCAACTTTCTCGGTGGTTCCCTCTAACATTCTCACAGCAATTGGCTGGAATTATGTCATTACTCAATAAAGGACGAAAAAAGAGGCGATTAATTCACATTTTAACAAAAATGTACGCAGTGTATGTTTGGAGAAAGCCACAAAAATTGAGGGCTAGGCCATGCAGAGTTTATTTGCGTTTTTAGGTGAATTTTTAGGAATTTGGGTTATCTGTTGAGCTGAGTTTGGTTGCTCTTTGAACTCTTCCTGCACTGTTGCTCTGGTGCCCTGACGCGCAGCTGCTCGTCTCGGAGTTTGGTTCCATGTGGTCGGTCTGTCGTGCTGAGCAGGCGGGCACAGAACCTCTGCTGCCACTAAAGGAAATTGCTGACTTCGTTGCAACTTAAGATTCTTGCTTTCATGGATGTGAGCAACTTGTATTGCACATTTGCCTTTTCTTGCCCATCGGCTTTTGAATGCGTCTCATGGCTTTTTTAGCACGTGATGTTTGCACTGGTAAAGTGTAATCTGGAACATGCAGATGGAGAGAGGGCCGGTGTATGCTGCAGACCGACTACGTGATGGCATTTTTCTGTGATTGCACGGCTGCGGTAAAACACGTATCACTCTCTGGATGGCAGGCAGGGCCGCGGTGTGGTAGGAGTCTGAGTAGAGAGTCAGCACACAGTAATTCAGTAACACTCTTCTGATTAGAAAAAAATACCACCTCTTCTACTCATTGCAGCTTGGCGTTCCTCCACAATACTCTTTGGTTTAAGAGATAATCACACATAATTTCTCTGGGCCTGTTTTAAAGAATGAAAATGAACCTTTTGTATTTAGCTTATCATGTACAGAAGACCGATCTAAGAGTGCTTGACATTTTATTTTTTTCTTTTGTTGTCCAAATACCTGCTCCCTCAATTTCCCTTTGTTCTGCTGACAACCGTATTTAATTTGTAGTGAAAGTGATAAGGAGCGAGATCTCTGCACTTAAGAGTTCAAATCCTGCCTCATCTACGAACTAACTGCGTGATCATATGCAGGCTACTTGCCCCAGGTCTCTTTGCATTTAATAAAGACAGTGTTACCCACTTTGTAGGGCCATTGTGAGGAAAGGAGAAGAGTTCTTCGCACAGGAGTGACGCTTATTAGATGTAAGCTGTTGCATCTGTCATTACTTTTGTTGTTTATCCGATTGTTCAGCATACACCTTTTGCAGAGATAGTTTAAGAGAAACTAGGCAAGCCACGCTTACATGATTATGTGCGAATTGCTAAAATACTCCTGAGTTAAGGCTCTGAGACCACCCAAAGGCAAACTGTAAAGTCGAGCATTTGGTTATGTTTTGGGTAGTACCGGTGTAAGCACAGTTATTTTTTGTTTAAGAAAAGTGGAAGTGTGGAGTGAAAATCTGATACTGAGGGGAGAACGTGGATTATGAGTTGGAAGATGTGCCACCAAAAAAAGTGTGACCTTGGGCAAATCACGTGTCCTCCTTGAATCTTGTCAGCCAAATGAGGATGGGAGTGATGAGAGCCACTCTGTGTGTTTCCCAGAGTGGTTAGGGATCTGATTAGAAGAAGCATGGGCACAGGAAAGCACTCTGAAAAGATGAATGTGCTGTTCAGACAGGAGGCGATGCAAGCTGAATGACAGAGCGGATTCCTGCCCATCACCCCTGCACTTCCGCCAGTTACTACTCCAGTCTGGGATGCTGGAGGATGGTCCCGTTGCAGATTCCAGGGCACACACGTGGCCTTTTGATCATGTTGGCATCTGCCATGCAAAAGGAGCCGGGGTACATTTTTATTTGTCAATTCCAGACAGACAGACAGTTTTGCTTTGGAAATAAAGAAGCTTTCCTGGGTGAAATGGGGCACATGGGTGGACCCCTAGTTCTTTGAAACAGCATCCAAGTGTTGGAAGCGTTCTGCCCTTTGATGTCTTAATGATCCCTAGTAATTTTGTGACAGTCTATTCCTTACTCGGAGTCACAGAGTTCAGCAGCCACCCCCTAGAGCTCTGGCAAAGGCAGTTTCTGAAAATGCCAGAATGGAGAGGAGTTAATATACAATATGGAAGAGCAAAGGCCCAGGGAGCCCAGATCCAAGCCAGGAGACCGTTTTCAACAATGTGAGAGTGAAAGAGAATGAAAGACTCAGACAAACAAGGAGGACCAGAAATCCTGCCTACGCCACCAATCCAGATGCAGAAAGAAGGGGAGAGGGCCAGGCTGGGGCCCTAATCCATCACTCAGCCTGGCGCAGGCAGGGAAGACACAAGCCTGGCACCAGCCGCCGTGCTCCGAGGATGCCTCCCCGCCTTGGGCGGCAGAAGGGCTGCAGGCTGAACCGTGACGTCCTGGGCCTGTGCTCCTCAACAGATGGCACTGTAAATCTGAAATATTCCACAGGAGAAAGACAAATGGGAATCAGCCGAGAAGGCTCGGAGCCTGGCATACGGAGTGGAATAAATAGAGGCCCAGCATCCTTATGGAGCCGTTTCTTCCTTCTGCTCTTAAATATCACACTTCTGAAGTCATCTCCCACTGGAACTCCCGGCAGCTGAATAGGTTCATAAACACAGTTCTCTCTGGGCAGAGGGAAACCAAGAACCACGGAGGTTACTGCTGTGATTCCAGACCACAGTTAGGCGTGGGGGCTTTTACCTTGAACTTCCAGTGATTTCCCCAACCCTCATCCGACTCCTGTTAATAATTCTGTGCCCTGATTCTCCTCCCGCCCCACATCATTGAGATACAAATACCCTCCCCTTCTAACTTGCTTAAACACTTATTAAATTGCATGCTGTATCCCAGGCACCTCATTCATTCATTTATCCCCTCGTCATTTATTCCTGTTTTATTGAGCACCTCCTTTATGCTATACACTGCAAGGGACTGAGTCCACAAAGATGGACATGATGTGACTTGCCCTCAAGAAGTTCAAGTTCAGTGTCATGGATAGATATTAAATAGGCTTGCAAACCAAGTAAATGGTTAAAGGGTTTGCTCGGCAGAGTGAGAGAGAAGCTCTGTATGTCCTGGTAAGATCTGGAGTCCTGCGTTATCCTGCCAGTAGTTTAATGAGCCCATTTATGACAGCTCTCAGCAGGGTGTTTCAGAATCTCTGGTCTGGGGCTATAGTTTAAAAAAACACATTGAAATGTTTTGGAAGTGCATGCACAGAAAATGAAGTTCATCTCTCAGCGACTGTCCTGCAACTTTTCCTGTCATCTTGACTGCGAGCTGCTTTGTTGCCTCTTGGTGTTGCTGCACTGTTCCAGTTTCAGCGACTGCTCTGTTCTTGCTCCTTGCACGGGCACCTCCCTGGCAGCTTTTAGGTATCAGCATGAACCACATCTCCCCAGGGAGGTGGGGTGGTGTAGTGGGTGAGTGCAGACTCTGGAAGAACCTCCCAGGATCAAAAATCGGGCCTGCTAATTGCTAGCTATGTGATCTTGGGCAAATTCCTTAACTTCCCTACTACTCAGTTCCCTCATTTGAAAAGTGCTGGTTGGTATGACATCTATCCTCTAGAATTGTTGGATTTAAATAAGGAAATATATGTATAGTACTTAGAGCAGTGCTCAATAAATACCAGTTTTTGTTGTTCCCTGACCATCCTATCTGAATTGGTTTACTCCTGTTATTCTTGGTTACACTCTCTTTTGGTTGTCATCACAGCATTTACTGTACTTATGTGTGACAGTTATGGGAGGCGATTGTTGTTTATTTACTTGATAACTGTCTGTCGTCCCCACTAGAGTGAAGCTGCACAAGGTTCTTTGCTTTACCAAAGTATCTCCGGCACCCAGAGTAGTGTTTGGGCACAGTGGATGCTCAGTAAATATTTGTTGAGCAAGTAAATGAATAAATTAATGAAGGCTAAATCAAAATGTCCTTGGATAGTGGGGATGTACAGAAAATACAATGAGAAAGCTTTGTCCTTGGTATGGATTTTTTTTTTTAAGTTGGGAATTGATCTTGGAGGTATGGGACTTAAAAATCATTCTGCCTTGGTTTCCTGATGGTAGAGAGTACTGGGGTGCCAGGCAAAATTTCAGAAAATTTCCCATGTTGTAATGGGCTTTGGAGAGATTCTTTTGGGACGATCATGAAATATAGCATGTTCCCGAAGGGGAAAAGAGAACTGTATCTTTTTCAGATACGGGTGGGAAGATTGCATTGAGTATTCCCAATAAAAATCAATAGCCTAAAAGTTAAATTATGTTGATAATACTAACTGTTCAATACCACTTGCTTATTAGCAAAGGGCCCAATCTACTGCTGGGGTCCCTGTTGCTAAGTTGCCTCAAGAAACAAATTGATTAATGGATTTTTCTTTTTCCTCATGTCCTCTGAAGTTCTCAGGTCCAGTGGCAACGATTTCATTGGGGCCACTCTCATCAGGCGTAGCTGTGCATTTGGTTCCAAACACCCAATTAATGGACTGGCCTAAGTCACAACAGCATTGATTGTGTTCTGAGGGATTCTGGAAGGCTTTGCATTGTTTTGAACTGTCTTTAAGGATTTGGGGTCAGGAAGGGGAGCAGAAGCTCTGCTGAGAAGCCCACCCTTTCCCATTTCATCCACTGCCCTGAGGCACTGCGGCCACCGCTCTGTCCTTTCCCACTATGCCCTCAAACCCCAACACTATTGAAATTGTTTGCGAATGCCAGTCATTTTTTTATAAGGGCTTCTTAAATGGAGACTTGGGAAGCAGCAAAATATAGTCATACACTGAGGAAGGGTTCGAAAATAACAAAGGAGAGAGTGAAACCTAGAGGTTGGAATTTGATATGGAAAAGGGTAGTTTTTGATAACTGAGACTTTACAAAGAATGTGGGCAAGTCTTCAACTGTCTGCTTCATTTTAGTACGAGCAGGACTAAAGCCCTTAAAAGGGGTTATAATATTAGGACAGTAAAACTAAATTTGTACGTATATCTGTACATCTGTCTCTATATCTAAGTTTATGTGCATTTCTGTGTCTTGTCTATATGTATCATATGCAGTTGTGGTTCATACTGTGAACCAATACAGTAGGTGTGTATGAAATGCATTTGATATATGTATATAGTAGCAAAGGAATGAAACTGGGAAGACAGCTAGAAGGCCAGTGTGGAGAAGGAGGACCGGGGAAATAATGGTGAATAAAAAACCCAAGATTCCACAGCCAAAAATACCCAAAATACATGACTTCAGGATTCAGATGAACTTTATAAGATAAACCAATATCAGAAACAGTTCAGAAATCAGTTTTATCTGTAATTACCAAGGTAGTTTTCTTTACAAGATCGTTTCAAGTGCATTTTTTTAAAAGCTGAAACAGACCTTAGAAATTCCATTCTGAGATTTTAAATAAACTTTAAGAATATTCATTAGTTTTAGATTTATGGAGAAGTTGCAGGAATTACAAGCACTCCTGTATAGTCTGCACTAAGCTTCCCGCGTTGTTAACATTTCTATAGGCCATTTGTTACAGCAAATCAACCAATATTACAAAATCCCCTCATTTTGCAGGTAAGGAAACTGAGTCCCCAAGGGTTAAGTGGTTTGCCCCCAGCCATGGCAAGGGGAACCCCAGGACCCTAGGGCCTGATTTCCTGACTGTCAGCCAAGGGCACTTTCTAGTAAACTGTGTTTCTGTATCTTGTGATTTCATACTTTTCTCTGTTTTCGTTGATGAATCAAATCCGTTTCAGAAATTCAAGGTGTGAAGTAGTTCAAAGCAGAGCCATTCTGGATGAAATGTACCCCACCCCCTCACACCCCATCCCTCGCATCCTATCCCATCACCTGAGGCATCTTTGAATAACTCTTATGGCTCAAGGGAGGCTAGTTTGGCAACACCTCCATGGTTTGATGGCACCTTGTTGTAAGTTAACCATCTGGCACCATCTGCCCTGGGAGGCTTGAGGTGGGGCTGTAACTGACTGAATCAGGAGCCGGCACGAGAATGGAGGTGTGTCCTGTGCACAGGTCGCAGGTGGGATGAGCTGTAAGACGCATTTTCTTCACCCACTGAGAATAAACTGATTAAAGAAAGGGAGAGTCAGGTAAGTATGTTTGAGTTCATACAAACCTCATAATTGCATCTGTAGCGTTGTGCATTCTAGGGATAAAGAGAAAATTGGCTGAAAGGATATATTTGGGCCCTCTGTAATATATTCCCTTTCTCTGCTTTCCCCATTCCTAGAAGAAAATTACTTCTTCCCCTTCCTTAATTTTTCCTATAACCAGTATAGGCTAGAGGAAAGAGAGTGAATAAGAGAGAAAGAAAGCAAGAAAATTAAAAAAAAAAAAAAAGAAAGAAAAAGGAAGAGAGAGAAAAGAGACAGTATGAAATAAGAGCCTTATGTTGCAGCCTGGAGTCAAACAAATCTGGCTTTAATGCCTGGCATTGCTGTGACCTAACTGTGATCGCAAGGGCGTCCTGCAAGCTCTCTGTGACTTGGTTTCCTCACCTGTAAAACGGGAGCGATCATGGCAGGTACTCCAATATGTCGCTGTGGGAATAGATGAGCTAGCGCATCTACATAGCTTTGCCCCAGGCCTGAGATATTGTCAGGACCCGAAAATCGTGGGTTGTTATGATTTTCACGAGTACTACCACACGACTACAATCGTTTACGTTATCAAGAGGGGAATAAATGTGTGAGAGGGAATGAGCAATAGTTCAGGGAGGCAAACTTATCAGTCTTTTTTGCTTTTCGTAGTCTTGCTTAGAATGTGCACCTTTTCCTAAAGATTTGCCTTTTTCTTGGAATCTTTTTGATGATGATTTAATAATAATAATAGATTTTCTCATTCATACAGCATGGTTAAGTTGCCAGGGCTGAGTTGACTAATTTTATTTTATAGAATTTTTAAAGCAGTCCCTTGCTCTACTGCCTGAGTTATTCAAGCTATAGGGTTTTTAAAAAAGAGAAATATTTGACTTTTAGCACTTTCCTTGAATCAGCCATTTATTCAACAATTATTTATTGAGTGCCTACCAGGAGCTAGCACTGTTCTAGGCACTTGGGACACACTCAGCGGAGATCCGTGCCCTGAGGCCTCGAGAAACCTGAGTGAATGTTATGTTACAAGGTGGCAGGTGCTATGAGAAAAGAAAAACAGTACGTCAGAGTAAAGAGAGCTGGGTGCACAGAGGTGGGTTTGGTTTGTTTTGTTTCGTTTCATTTTGAATCACCAGCAACTCTCCTAAGGAATGTTTGAGCTTGGTGAGGTCGACCTTCGGGTCTGGGGAAAGATAGATAACTAGATGCTAAGAGAGCCAGTCTTTCAACCACTCTTCCCGGGTCCTGTCCCACTGCTTTCCAGGGGGTCAGCTTTCCCATTCCGAGCAGCCTGTCTCACACACACAGCTCAGTTCCTGCCTGCTACCCAGCCCGGCAGATCCATTTTTTGTTTTGTCAGATCAGAACCAGGCCCATTCAGTTACTCCCACCCATAACCCGACCAGAGGCAGATGAAAAGTGACATTCCCGAGCATAAGCCATTTCTCTCCTCCCTGTGGCTTTCTAGGATTATGGGCAAACGAGGGGACTCCAGCTGGAGGTTCGGTAGGCCCCGGATTTTCTAGCCCCTGTCGCAGGAATTCCCGCGTTCGTTCCCACGTGAGCTGCCGGAGCACTCAAGCGCCCGGTGGCATTGTCATTCATCTCCCAACCAGGGCTCCTGTTCCTGTGTCCCTGGAACAACCTATTTTCTTATACCAGTCCCCGCCCCTTTGATATACTGGACATGTGTCAAAAAAATCAGAGGCCACCCATATCTTATCTTATATTAGGGAGAATTGTGTAGAAATGTCCCTTCATTATCAGGACAGTCATGTCAAAAAGAATCGACTTATTGTCAACGTTTCTAACCTAACGATGTTAATGGAGCCTTTAGACATCCTCTCTCCTCATTTGTTTCTTCGATGCCTCTCGAGAAGACAGTTGCGAGAGTTTCCAAGCTCTGGGGAGCTCTGTGTGTGTGCATGAAGTGACAGCACTCCGGGCTGCTTATTATAAAGGATGCGGGGAAGGCGGGAGGGTTGAGAGGGTGGGGAGCTTGTGTGCCTTTTGGCAGGGTGCCAGGGTGGTGAGAGACCCCAAGCAAGACTTCAGGCCCCGAAGCTAGCTATTGTTTGTCCCGTCTCCTGTCCTCCCTTCCAGAATTTTCTAGCACTGCCTAACAAATATGTCTACTGAGTGAGGGCATCCTTTAGGACAGTTCCCAGCAATGTTTAAGGTACCTCTCTCCTTTAATTCATACATGTAGTTCTTCTTTTTTTTCCCTTCGAGGCACAAGAGGAAATAGGGGAAGAAACTTTTGGCCAGAGAATTTTCTAGAGCCTTCAGAAAATACCTGGTGCCGGTAGGTGGGTTTTCTTTCAGGCCAGAGCTGCTCTGAGAGCAGCCAGCCCCTGCCAGCACGCTGCCAGCCATCCAGGGCCGACCATAGTAACGAGATGGTGGGTTGGTGTTAGTGAATAAAGCAATACACCATTTTTCCTGCAGAAGTTACACAAAGGCCTTGTCCTAACAGCATGAAGCTATTGGGTTTTTTCTAGGAAGTGCCCATGGACTCTTACAGTAAATCTCTTCCACGAATGGATAATTCATCCCCCTTTCTTGTAAAACACAGTGAGTGTGCTTCTGGGGCCTCTAGTGCTACTCAGCCCACTCATAGATGGGTGAACTCTGTCCAGTCAGCATGATTCAAAGAGATAACCGTCAGCTGTGAGCAAAGGACTCCCATAGGCTTTGGGGGGTAGTTGACATTTGCGGGAATGCCTAGCACCCAAACACCATTCCTCTGTGGGGATTCCTTCACTCCTAGGAGAAGGTAGGACTCTGCCTCCCATGGTGGAAGCTGATAAGATCTAGATTCCCTTCTCACCAACCCATGGCAGCTGGAGTGGGCTGGTCTAGGCTTGGCCAACTAGACGTTCGTGCCTGGGCCTTTGGTTGTGAGCCAGGACTGTAACTCGGGAGGGAGTTGTCCATGGTGATGGCAACTTGTGGCAATGGCTGCAACACAACTTTCCGTGGTGACGACACTGGCATCTAGCAGGGGCTCTTTTCTCTCGGGGGTGCTCCTTTGGCAAGTGGATCTCTTGGATATGGCTTATTTTCCTGGTTTTTGAGCTTTGGGGCTGATACTTTGACTCACTGAACAATCTGGTAGAAGACCTTTCCATTTAACTTAACCAGAGTTGATTTCTGACCATTAGAGATCCTTTATTTTATTTAAGTCCCATGTCAGCACTGAGGGTACGGGATGCCAAATGTCACTTTTCCCATTTTGTAAGGAGAAAGCAGAGGGTCAGCAATGTGTGTCACTTGCCCGTGTTTTCACTAGTGAGTGGCCGAGCTGAGACACGAAATGAGCCTGTGAGACCCATGAAGGTGGGGTCTGCGTCTTATTTAATGCAATAAATGCCATATGTCCAGACTGTCCAGGATATCTGGACTCCACATGCAGCCCATAATATTATTAACTCTCTTTGATGGGAGAGAGGCATTTCTGACACAGAAATGTTTGTTGTCTTTCAGGAGAATAGTCTCTCAGGAGAGCTGGGGCACAGCCACACCAGGCCTATGTTTCCGTCCAAATCGGTGCCACTATTCGGAGTCCTGGATGGGGAGTGTAGGGTGGGAGCACGGGGGAGGGGGGGATGGTGGAGTGTCATTATTTTCATTGCTTAGCTGCATTTAGCCAGCATGTGTAGGATGGTTACCCTGTGCCGGCACCTGACAGGCAAGGGTCTTTCTCATTCCATCCTACCATGTTTGAGGATGTAATGCAGGCGCCCTTATCACCCTGATTTAACGAATGAGGAACCTGAGATGCAGAGGTGCTGAGTCCCCTGCCCCAGATTCATAGCTCTTAAGCCACAGCACCAAGTATGACTGACATCATGCCCAACTTGTAACCAATATATTGTACCAAAGGGGCTTGTTGTCATTTGGGTCTGGGGTTTGTTGATGAAGGTTGACTGATTTTGAACACATTTCATAAAAAAAAAATTGTAGCATTGCTTATGTAATTGCAAGATCATGGTCTGGAGAGAGATATCCTCTCCTCCACTATTTTTATTTTTATTTTTTGCGGGAGAAAGCTGAAATTTGGAATACTTGGCAAAGAGAGTGTTAATGTGCTAACATCAAATGAATTCCATGGATTTTCTATTCATTAAGGCCCATTTCCCTGCACATAACTCACCTCAGCTTGGTTATACTACTCCAGGGTATGCTAGTAAAACGGGGGAAAATGGGGAAACCAGCCAGAAAGAGGTGTTTTTGGCTGCAAAAATCAACTTACACCTACCAACAAAGAAAAACAGAAAGGCTTTGCCAAACAGTAAATATCAAGTTCATTGCCTAAGCCCCAGAAGAAAATGTATTAAGCAATTTATGATACCTTTTTGGGTCTATGGTCACCTGATACCACTTGGCTGTGAATTTGGGGAATTGCAATTCAGCAATTGGGAGGTGAATCAAGGCAAAAATTTGGGTCATTTCACAGCTTGGCTAAAGTATGGGGGGTGGGCAACGAAATGGGAGTCCCCTTTGCATTAAATAATCAAATGTACATTTATTTATTCATCCACTGAGTTCATTTACTACATACCTCCTATATACTGGGCAGTCTTTTGACATTAGAGATAAAGCAGTCATCTAGACTTGCAATATATCTTTCTCTTACAGAGCTTTCAGTCTAGCCAAGGAAGATAGATACAATTAAGAAAACAAGTAAAGGCATAATTTCAGAGTAATAAGTAACTTGAAGACAACAGATCAAGTGCTGTGATGGAGGGTGGCAAGTGGAGAGTAGTTGAGATTGGATGGTCTGGAAGGTCTCCCTGTGGACTGAATGTTAAGAAAAGGCCAGCAATTCAATGATCTAGAGAAGGCATCCTGGACAGGAAGGTCAGCAGGTGCAAAGGGCCCCATGGAAATGGAATTTGATGTGTTGGAGAACCAGGGAGAATGTGGGTCAGAGCCTGGTGAGAGAAGGGAGAGAGAGAAGAGTACAGGTGAACAGAGCAGATCGTGGGGGGCCTTTGGTCATGCTCAAGAGCCTGTTCCCTAAGAGCAGTGAGAGGCACTTGGGAGTATTCGAGCAAGAGCATTGCTCTGTCTGATTGACAGTGATGGAAGTCTCCTTGGGCAGTCTCAGTGGGGAGGCCTAGGAATAAAACCTGTAACCAGACCACAGAAATGTCAGTGTTACTGGACAGGGGTGTGTACATCCTACAGTGTATTCATAGTGGTTTTCTACCCTGGCTGCACATTCAAGTCACGTTTGAAAAGAAACAACAACAGGAGATTATGAAGCCTAGCCAGGGCTGAGAACCACTGATCTGAAGGTGATTTTACATTCACTATTTCTTCTGTTTGTCTCATGAGCTGTGAGGTAGCTTTTGTTGCTGCCCCATTTCATGGGTGAGGGCACTGAGGCTCCCAGTGGGAAAGAGGCTTATTTAAGATCACATCGCGAGCAGAAGTCAGAATTCCGTTGTATACAGGCAAGCCCTACGCTCTTCCTCTTGCACCACCATTTCTTCCTGAAAGTAACCAGCAAGTAGGCTATTGTCTTTGAAAATCCAAGACCAAGAAGGATGCTTACTACTGCTAAGGAGCAAGCCTAATGAAAATTTGGAGATGGAATGGGAACCCATGGCTGCGGGGTGGAGTATGGAGGCATTCCTGCTTGGTGTTGTTTAGGGAGATGGATTGGATGGCATGGAATCTAAGGGGCGATGGAAGCAGGTTTGGGGGCACCATGGGGGAGAGCTCGGGGGAAGGGTGGTGGAGACGGTGAGAGTGGGGAGAGGAAGATGCTTCCATGGACCCCTGCTCTGGTGGATGTGTGTTGTTGTTTGGCTGTTTAGCATCCATTCCAGTTTCTTTCCGGAGAGGGAGAGATTTCTTCTCTACTGGCTCCTCTACCACGGTGCTTGGAGTTTCCTGGAGCCTGTTCCTTTTAAGGCTGACTTTGCAACATTCCCTTTGATCCTGAGATACTCATGTACTAACAAATCCCCTTTTTGCTGTTTTTTTTTTTCTTCTAACAAATTAATTCTGTTGCTGTTTGGTATGCTGATCATATAAAGAAGGCGAACTGGGCGTGCAGTTCTCTAAGTTGGCAAGCAGGCTCAATTTTCATTCTCCTGCCCACTCTAATGCCCAGCTCCTCTATGATCTCTCTGATTTCTTCTCTTGTGAATATCGCTGACTTCTTCTCTAGGATGCATGCCCACCATTATTTACAATGAAACGAGTATCAACAAGGAGAGACATTGAATACTCAAGAAGGATCATTCCTTTCATCTATTCTTCGTTTATCAGCCAGAGTACTTTTTTAAAAACTATTTTATTTATTTATTTTAGAGAGGAGAAGGGAGGGAGAAAGAGAGAGAAACATCAGTGTGTGGTTGCCTCTTGCTTGCCCCCTACTGATGACCAGGCCTGCAACCCAGGCATGTGCCCTGACTGGGAATCGAACTGGCAACCCTTTGCTTCCTAGTCCGGCACTCAATCCACTAAGCCACACCAGCCAGGGCCAGAGTAATTTTTTTTTTTTTTAATGAAAATCTGATCATGACACTTTCCTGCTTAAAACTTGTCAATAGCTCTCTGTAGCAACTAGGAAAATGATAAACCCACTCAAGTACCTACAAGGCCCAGGAGGAGTGACACTTAGAGGACTCAACCGCCTCTTGCTCTGCCTTTGTTATCTGTGCTCTGACCACACATGTGTTTGTGGTTTCAGGTGGGTACTGTGCGCTAGCTGCCACAGGGCCTCTGCGCATACTTTTTCTTCACTCATAAGATGCTTGTACACTTTTCCTTTTAATTTCTTTTTTACACTTCAGAACTGCATCATTTCTCCCGATAAGCCTTGTCTGACCATCTTGACTAGGTTAAAGTCCAGCTCTCTCCCCCGCTACCCCTCGCACCCCACCCCCAAAGAATCACACGCATCTCACTAGCAGCACCGGCAGCCTTGTATTGGGTTTCCCCGCTCCGGTCTGTAGTTTTGTGAAAGCCAGCCCCCGATCATTTTTTCCATAGTAGAATGCTTAGTATATAATGATGAAAATGATAAGGATTATGATAATAATAATGGGTACTATTTTAATTCCATAACTGTCTTAAGCCCATTACATGTATTAAATCTTTTAGTCTTCTCAGCAACCCTATGAGGTAGGTCCCACCATTATCCGCATTTAAATGTGGGGAAACAGAGATGACAGAGAGGCTGTGTGACTTGGTAAAGGTCACAGTTAAAAAGTAGGAGCTGAGATGAAACCTGTGCAATTTACTGCCACGGTTGGCACTTTTAACTATGTGCTATTTTTCTTTTGTACTTAGTGTTTGTTTAATGAAGAAATAAAGGAAGGTATGAATGAATGAACATGTGACTCCAGAAATCTGGATTAAAATTCCAGAGGCCTGAATTCACCCCCCAATTCTATGCCTGATGCCTTCCTTGAAGACCTCCCGTTCTGTGAACAAGGGGAGGCAAGACAGACAAACGTTGAGCACAATCCAGGACTCGAAGCTGGCACGGCTTAAAAGTCCACATCTGGATTCAGCTCGTGGGCTTTGAAACCTTCAAACGAAAATGACCAATGTAGAGAGCTTATTCCCTGGATCCTAGGGGAATTTGGGGCCCTTGGAGATGAAACAATAAAGGAAAGACCATGTGAATGGAACCCACATTGCCCTTCCAGACCCAGCAGACAGGCAGTTGTAGGGCTTTCTCTGCTTGTCATTGCAGGTAGCGCACATGGTGGGATTTGGGAGATAATTATCAACAATCACTTCCTTCTTGAGATAGATTCATTATTAGCAGTTGTGAATGCCTGCTGGAGAAACCACAGAGTTAATTTTCCCCTTTCCTAATGTAGTTATACAAAAGTCTCACTGCATTAATACTTTTGCCATTGTGCTGTAACTGAAGCCGCAGAAAACTGCCCACCAGGGATCCTGAGCCTTGCAAACAAGTCTCTCTAAGTCTGCATGGAAAATGCAGACGTGCTCCTCTGTTGCTAGTTAAGCGAGCTGAGACATTAATGCATGCCTCCTACAGCATTTCAGACCCAGGCCCCGAGCCCAGGCTCCCACCCCCGCCCCCACAGCTGCCACCAGGGTCCTGTGTGCCTCCTAAACACTTGGCTGCGGCACTTGGGACATTTTATTGAGGCAGCTTTACTGGAAGGATCCAATTACAGGGTATGGCAAGTTAGATTCAGTGCCCCGGTTAACAATGCTACGGAGAACACCGAGGTTCCCTAGCCCTTCCTGGTTGGAGGGAAATGCACAGAGGTCGTGGCAAACAGGCCCTGTGATGGCTGCTGCTCCTGACGCAAACACTCCACCGGGTTTTAAAAAAATCTTTATATTTTTATTTGTGTATAAAAAGTAACACATCATAGTTGAGGGAGAAAAGTCAAACAATAGGAAGTAGAAAAAGTAAAAAGTAAGCCTCTCCCCTTAAATCCCACATACTTCTCGCAAGGTAAGCACTGTTTTCAGTTTGTTGTATATCCTTCCAGATCTTTCCTTAATGCATTTACAAACACAATTATATTCTACTTAAAAATTTCTGTCTGCATTTTTCTGCAACTTTATTTTTTGCCTTAACAATACATCATGGGCATTTTCTACATCAACACATACAAATCTACTGTAGTCTTTTTAACTGACACATTGCAATTTGTAGTATGTCTACATTTCAGTTCTCTTAATCAGTTCCTCTTGTCGATACAGTTAGATGTTTTTAAAATCTGGCCATTACAAATAAAGCAGTAATGAGTATCTCTGTTGTTTCTTTGAGTACACTGAGCACATGGGAAAGTGTTTCTATAGGGTGAATTCCAGAGGGTGATTCAGAGTATTGAATGAAAGTATTAGTCCTAGAATGCTCAAGTTCAGGTTTCCCTTAGAGCTAAGACAAACATTCTAAATTTATTTTTTAAAACTACAATTAAAAAATAAAATGTTGCCACAGTCACGGGACAGATCCACATATTCACTTTCTTGTTACTGTCCCTCATGCAGCCAAGCCAACTGCATCGACGAGTGGATATGACTGTACTTTTCTATTTCCTCCACCAGTTTTACATAAAAAGCAACATACTTTGTGCACTATTCTGCACTTGCTGTTTTCTCTGACCCATATATCTGATAGGTCTTTCCATATAAATACACAAAGAGCTTTTTCATTTCTTTAAATTTTTAATAGATATGTATTTAGAACAGTTTTAGGTTTACAGAAAATTTGAGTAGAAACTACCAAGATAGAATACAGAGTTCCCATATACTGCCTCTGCCCTTCCACACCATTTTTCCTATTATTAAATCTTACATTAGTGTGGTACATTTGTTAGAATTGATGAAACAGTGTTGATGCATTATTGCTAAGAAAAGTTCCTAGTCTGCAGAGAAGCGCTGTACACTTCTATGAGTTTTGAAGACATGCATAGTATCATGGATCCACCCTTACAGCACTGTGTAGAATTAATCTGATTGTCCTAACAATCCCCTGTGTTCCACCAAGTTCTCTCTTCCTCCCTCCCTGGCAACTGCTGACCTTTTCATTGTTTGTAGTTTTGCCTTTTCCAGAATGTCATGTCATCCTGTTGGAATCATGTATGTAGCCTTTCAGACTGGCTTCGCTTCTTAGCAATATGCATAGAAAATTTCTCCATCTTTTTTCATGGCTTTGATAGTTTTATTTATTTATTTTTTTGGTATCACTGAATTATTTGTATGGATGTACCACAGTTTGTCTCTTCACCCAACTTTATTTATTTTTTTAAGATTTTATTTATTTATTTTTAGAGAGAGGAGAAGGGAGGGAGAAATAACAATGTATGGTTGCCTCTCACATGGCCCTTACTGGGGACCTGGCCTGCAACATAGGCATGTGCCCCGACTGGAATCAAACTGGGACCCCTTGGTTCCCAGCCTGCACTCAATCCACTGAGCTACACCAGCCGGGCTGTTCACCCAACTATTTAAAGAAAATCTTGATTGCTTCCAAGTTTTGGCAACTATGAATAAAATTGCTGTAAACATTTATGTGCAAGTTTCTGTGTCGACATAAGTTTCATACGAAGTAGTATAATTGCTGGGTCATGTGGTAAGGCTTGTTTAGATTTGTAAGAAATTGCCAAACTGTCTTTTAAAGTGGCCATACTATTTTGCATTTCTACTAGCAATGAATGAGAGTTTCTGTTCTTCTTTAGCGTTGTCAGCATTTGGTGTTGTCAGAGTTTTGGATTTTAGCCATTCTAATAGATGGGTAGTGCTATCTCATTGTTGTTTTAATTTGAAGTTACCAAATGGCATGATGTGGAGCATCCTTTCCTATGATTATTTGCTGTCTGTATAACTTCTTTGGTTAGGTGTCTCCAGATGTTTTGCTCATTTTAAAATTTTGTTGTTGTCTTATTGAGTTTAAAGAAGTTTTGTTTGTTTGTTTATTTTGGATACAAGTCCTTTATCAGATATGTTTGCAAATATTTTCTTTCAGTCTTTAACTAGCCTTTTCATTTTCATAGATGTCTTTTGCAAAAGTTTTTAATCTTAATAAAGTCCAACTTATTATGTGTTTTCATGAATTGTGCTTTGGGCTTTATAACTACAAACTCATCATCAAACCCAAGGTTACCTAGAGTTTCTGTCGCGGATTTCGTCCCGCAAAATCTGTGGGGGGAACCGCACCGATCGCATGAATCAAACTCACCCAGAGACACGCTTTGAGAGTAGAGTCCGGCAGCCACAGGCCTTTTCCAAGATGGAGGGAAAGACCCGTGGCTGCCGGACTCTATTCTCAAAGCGTGTCTCTGCGTGAGTTTGATTCATGCAATCGGTGCGGTCCCCGCCATGGATTTTGCGGGATGAAATCCGCGACAAGTTTCTCCTGTGTTTTATAGTTTTTCATTTTACATGTAGGTCTGTGATCCATTTGGGGTTAACTTTTGCGAAAGGTGTAAGGTCTTGATTTATTTATTTGTATGTGGATATCCGGTTCCAACATTATTTGTTGAAGAGAATATCTTTTTATTATTGAATTGCCTTTACTCCTTTGTCAAAGACCATTTGATAATATTTGTGTGAGTCTGTTTCTAGGCTCTCTGTTCTGTTCCATGACCCATTTATTTATTCTTTTGCCAAAACCAAACTGCCCTAATTACTGTAGCTTTACTGTTAAGTTTTAAATTCAAGTAGTGTCAGTCTTTTGACTTTGTTCTTTCTCAGTGTTGGGTAGGTTATTCTGGGTTGTTTTCCTTTTTATATAAACTGTATAATCACTTTGCTGCTATCTACAAAGTAAATTGCTAGGATTTTATTGGGATTGCATTGAATTTCTAAATCAGTTTGATAAAAGTTGACATCTTAATGGTATAATCTTTCTATATATGAACATGGAATATCTCTCCATTTATTTAGATATTTGATTTCTTTCATCACAGTTTTGGAATTTTTCTTATGTAGATCTTGTACATATTTTGTTATATTTATGCATAAGTACTTCATTTTGATGGGTTGCTAATGTAAATGGTGCTATGTTTTAAATTTTAAATTCTAATTGCTCATTGCTGGCATATGGGAAAGTGATATATGACTTCTGTATATCAACTTTATATCCTGAAACCTTGCTATAACCACTTACTGGTTTTAGGAGTTTTTCTGTTGATTGTTTGAGTTTTCTATGTGAACAATTACCATATTTTTCATACTATAAGATGCACTTTTTTTCCTCCAAATTTGGGAGGAGAATGTGGGTGTGTCTTATAGTCCAAATGTTGTTTACATTTACATTGGTGAAATTTTATGTTACTTATGTTATTAAATATTTTACCACATTTTTTGCTTCAAAATTTTTTTTCCTATTGTCCTCCTCTAAAACCTAGGAATGGCCTGGCTGGTGTAGCTCAGTGGATTGAGTGTGGGCTGGGAACCAGAGGGTCCTGGTTCGATTCCCAGTCAGGACACATGCCTGGGTTGTGGGCCGGGTCCCCAGTGAGGGCCCTGTGAGGGGCAACCACACACTGCTGTTTATCTCCCTCTCTGTCTCCCTCCCTTCCCCTCTCTCTAAAATAAATAAATAAAATCTTTGGAAAAAAAAATAAAACCTAGGTATGTCTGATGGTCCGAAAAATATGGTGTGTTCATCTGTGAACAAAGACAGTTTTATTTCTTCCTTTCCAATCTGTATACCTTATTCCCTTTTCTTGTCTTATTATGTGAGCTACATTTTTATTGCATCATGATCCAAGGTTTTTTTTTTTTTACCTCTATAGTTGCTGTTTGGGTGAATTTATTGAGGATTTGAGGGCCCTAATAAATGGTCATTTTTATGAACGTTCATAGGCACTTGAGAACAAGGTGGTTTATCTAGGCTTAAGGAAGAGTGTGATATATATCAATCATATCTATCTTATTATGTTAGTAAGTTTCTATATTATAATTAATTTTTCTCAATAGTTTATTAACAATAATCTCAAATGTTGAAACAAACTAAAGGACTTCTACAATAAATATTCTGTATTTTCACCATCTGGATTTTAGAATTAATTTTTTACTATGCTTGATTAAATATTCCTGTCCACCTATCCATTATTTAATCTATCTTATTTTGATGCATTTAAAAATAAATAGTAAACATTAGTACAACCTGTTGGCCGAATACTTCAGTATGCATATTATTAACTAGAGTTCAATATTTGTTTACATTTTTTTCTTTTGAGGTAGTTTGCTTACAGTGATATCATAGAAGTACTGCTCACTGCCTCTTACTGCTGAATGCTGAAGTAAAAAAATCTGGGATCATTTTCCTCCATCTTCTAAGTGATTTAATCTTTTTTTTAAAATCAACTCTACAGGATTCTTCTTTGCCTTTAATGTTCAAGAATTTTCAAGATATGGTCATTGCTTGTTTACCCATATCAATAGTTCCTATCACATGGTGCCAACTTTCAACTGGTAAATTCAAGTCATCTTTTTAAAAATAAAGTTTCCTTAAAAATTATGTTTGCCATTATGTGTTATGGTCTGTTGGGACTGCCCTGCCTGGTTTCAGAAGTTGTAAGCCCCCCATGGCTAAGGCTGAGCAAAGGACCTTGGGACCCTAAGCAACTAAGGAGACAAAGCTTATCTCCCTGGCAGGGGTGCTGCCTCTGCCCCCTTTTACTTCACCCTGCTTGGCCCCGAGCAAATAACCAGTTAGCCAATGACAGGTAAGATTCCTCAAGGGAAGGGTGACCTAAGACAGGCATGATCACAAAGGGGCCCTCAGGGAAGGACTTGGGGGGCTATAGAAAAAGGGGGTGATGCACCCTCGCCCTTCGGCTTTGACACAGCCTGAGTTCTCATTCTATCTGCAAGAAGTCTCCTAATCTCTTGGCTGCCTTACTTCCTCTACCTGACTTAAGCCTGAAACAATGCTGGAGGTGGGTGCAGCCCAGTGCTGGAAAGGGCGGGTTCCCCAAGTGATCAGACCTAAGAAAGAATGCATGAAATCCTGTGAAACCTGCTTTGCTAATACCCTCAATTTAAGTGATAAGGGTCCAAGCATGAAATGAGTTTGTTTCCCTAAAGTTTTATGGCTCTTTAGCTATGTGACCCTGACTCAGAATAAGCCTTCGTAGTTCTTTGTATGTTATCTATTGTTTGATCCTTACAGCCTGACAATGATTGATGAGCTTTACATATACACCCTGTATTCCTATGCAAATTAAACCCAATAAAAGCCCACTGAGGAACAGGCACCTGGCCCTTCTCTTTTGAAAGATTGGCCACCTTTCCCCTCCAAGCAGATCATGTCTTTGTAGACTTATTCTCATCCGTGGTGGATGGGGCATGGGGCTCTGCGGGTGGAGCCCCTCCACAATGGTCCACTGGTTTTGTTTTATTTAGAATAGACTATAATTACACAATTCCTATATCTTCTTATCCTTTCTTTTATACCCATCTTTAATCATTAATTCTTTTGAACTCTTTATTTCATATTTTTGGCCTTTCTTACTTGCGTCTGTTATCCTCTTACTGAATACTTTACATTGCCTCTTATTAGGTCATTTTATTTATCCTGATTATTTATTATTATCAGTGCTGTGCTTATTCCCTTTTATTATTCATTATTATATCATTTGGATTTTCTGTTACTAGATATTTGCAAGAGGTTCAGAGTGGGGGTTCTGGACAGTCCTCAAAGGCTAGACCACTACTTAAACCAGCTCTTGATTCCTAAAGATCCACAAACAGGAGCAACCTTGAAAAGGTAGTGTTAAAGAGGAATAGGCACAAAGGAAAAAAGAAAACAATCAGTTTTCCCTGAGTAGATTTACACATGGTAGACTTAATAACTGCGTGCTGCCTTTGCTGTTGATAATAAGTGTTCAGTTAACGTAAGAAATGAGGGGAAGGTTCTATTACGTTAAGCTGCCTGAGGTCTTTTTGTGCACATCTGACACTGTCGTTTGCTCCTAGTAAGTGTGCAATATTGTTTGCATGATTGAACTCTTGGGTAGAGTGGATTATAATAGAATAAGAAGAGAAAACATAAAACTAAGGCTTTTTTCATTCACCCATGCAGATCATCTTCATCACTGCCTGAGTGAGGAGCTCTTCTCTGCTAAGATCCCTTGCCTGCACTGTTATAATTTAATGCAAAAGACAGAGATCTTGTCCTCTAGCTCGTGGCAAAGGACATGAGCTAATACTGGATTTTTTTCTGAGCTTCAGAACTTAGAACTCATTTATTACGACCCAGAATCTATTTATTAACATGGGCAGAGTTTACTCTCAGTTCCACATATTCTTCTTATTGGTTATTATAGTTTTTGTAATTGACTGTGTACTCATGCTAAAGGACACATTCTGAAAACAAATTTAGTTTTTGGTCCAAAAAATTCAGTTGAGGTGAATAAACCTGTGGGAATCTTTTTGCTCTGCCGCTCACTTCACTGTTGGTTAGCCCTGTAATCATTGTAATGTGCTTCAGTGCCTGATTTGAGATCTTAGTATTTTTTAGTATAGGAATAAATTCTCTTTTTTATTCTCTTCTTTAAAGTAAAGAAGTCTTATCTTTGCAGTATATTTTCATTGCTTTATTCAAGGCTACAGGGCAAAAGCGAATAACCAGATGCCTGCTGTGTTTAGGTTTCCCAAGGTTCAAACTCTCACCTGGGGTATGAAAAGCAGAGTCGTCTCTCGGTCTGTGAATGAGACAATTACTGCAGCTGTCACCTGCTGGCATGGTGAGCATCCCCAGTTAGAGCATTTATTGATGCAAAGGGTAAAAAGCCATTCTAGGCAGCTGGGATGATCAGACATCTCTGGTTCATGCATTGGGGTGATAGACATCTCTTTCCTATAGGAACTGCTGTCTGTGGACTGAGAGAGTGGGCCTATTTCTAAGATAGATTTGGGGTCCTGGGATATGTATGTATTTAATTTTGTGATAAGAAGTGGTCTGATAAGAAAAAGCCTTCTTGTTATGTTAAAGGCGACACCTGTTTTCCTGCAGAAAGGCAGGAAGGTACCAATGGACCATGTGGCCAGTTTAGCAAAGTGACCAAATCAATGTTCAGTGGTGTGTTTGAAGGCAACAAGTTTGAAAGTAGAAACTGAGTTGATCGTTTAAAGAAGAGTGTGGTGGTAAAAAAAAAAAAAAAAAGAAAGAAAGAAAGAAAAAGACATCTTTGGAAATTAAATCTGCTTAATATGGCTTAAAAGCATTAAAGATAATAAAACAACAATGCTGTTTCCACAGACTGACTCTCTTGCTAAACCAATACCAAAGTATCATTCAGTTTTCCAGAGGCATGGACTAGCTTTCAAAAATGGACTCATGTTATTCTGGAAAGCTCTCAAACAAATAGTCTCTCTTTATTGGAAGCAAAAGAAGGAAAAAAGAGGATCTGTGGGGGAGTGGGAGCTACAGAATTGTATTAAAGCATAAACTCAGCCGCTCAGATGGGGATCGTGAGAGGGGCCGTTGCCCTGGCTTTGGGTGGAGAGAAGCCGCACTCAGAACTGCTTGATCGGGTTGCACTCTTTGCGAGCGAGAAGATGGTGGGGACAAACGCAGAGTCCCGACTCAAGAATTCATCCAGGTTGGGTTTAAACTAGTTCCACTGCCCTCTTGGGGCCTGAAAGACCTTGGAGGTTGGTTGTCAGGCTGGGAAGGTAGGAGCTGGACTTGGTAAGGTGGGAGAACGTAGCTTCCAACAGTTCAAGCTCTGGAATCCCCAAGCCTTGAATATGGTTTGTGGATCTCCTCTTTTGTAGGACTGTGTCTTTGGACAAACAACCCGACCTATCCGCTTTTGTTTTCTTATCTCTACACAGGGATAAAACCAGCATCCATTTCATAAGATTGGGGGGAGATTAAAAATGCTAATGTGTACAAAGCATTTAGAAAATTAAAATTCAAATGTGGTATTGGAGGGGAGCTCTGTGAATACCCTGGACTGCCAGAAAGACAGGCAAGTGGGTCCCAGAGCAAATTAAGCCTGAAACGTTGCTGGAGGCAAAAATGGCAAAACTGAAGCTGTCCTGCTCTGGGCGCATCATGAGAAGGCAGGTTCTTCGGGAAAGACCATAGTGCTGGAAAAACAGAAGGCAGCAAGAAAAGAGAGACCAAAGATGAGATGGGTTGATTCCATGAAAGAAGCCCTAGGCATGAGGAGCTGAGCAGGGCTGTGGAGGACAAGAGGACGGGACATTGTGGACATCACTCATTCGTGGGGTCACCAGAAGTCGGTGCCCACTCGACAGCTTGTAACACACAGAGTTAACAAATCGCTGGGCACATAGTGAAAATACATAAATGCGAGGTGCTATGATATTATAATATTGCTAACTATAGCAATATTATTGGTAAGAACGGGGGGAACTATTCTAGGAAGGAAGAGTAGGATGTGCAAGGGCGGTAATGTGGGAAAGAGAATGGGGCATAGTCCAGTGGGACTGGGTAAGGAAGTGAGAAGAAGCATGGCCAGAGAGAAGAGGCAGGTTGGAGTTAGATATGGGGCACTTTGTTAAGTACTTTCAAAGCGTATTTATTCTGACCTGAGGGCAGTGAGAATGGAAAAAAGAAAATCCTACCATTGCAATAAAAACATGACTCTATAATTTTTTCATGCCATTTTTATTTTAGCTGTTCCATTTCATCTTCACAAGTCTAAGGCATAGAAGAGGATCTGTTGCAGATCTCTCTCCTCTTCTGCAGCCAAGGAAACAGCGTCAGGGTTGTGTCCTCTCAGGTCACTGCCAAGTTCCATTTTATACAGCAGACTGATGATTAAAAAAGCATCTCTTCCCTTACCTCCCAGCACCTGATGCTTCACATTTAATGGAGGGGGATGTTGACACTGAGATATTGTTCAACGAGAACAATTCCAGAAAAAGGCAAACCCTTTAGGAAACAGGGTAACCTGATATGGGCCCGTAGAGACCCAAATCACTGGATTCCATGGAGCTCAACCTGCCTTGGCCTGCCTTCTCCATTTGGAAGCTTGGAATTCGGGCTGTTCTTAACACCCATTGAAAAAACCTACTCTTACATTTACATTTGCTATAAATGCACAATGTATTGCTACTATTTTTGTTTTAATCAACTGTCTTTTAGAGCAATTAAAAGTAAGAAAACACAAATTCACTTTTACTTTCATTTACTCCATTTCTGGCATCATTTTTTAAAAATCATTTCTCTCTGTAGCTTCAAGTTTCAGTCTGCTGTATTTGCTCTGCCTTAAGAACATCCTTTTTTCTTCTGAGTGTATTGAGGTATGACTGACAGTTGAAAACCTGTACATATGTACTTGACATTTTATAAGGTGAGGTGTCAACAAGATGGCAGACTGGGGGGTTCGAACACTTGTCCCTCTAACACAAACAACGGAAGCCCCAGATAACTACCAACTGAAAAAAAATAACGTTGGACTACAGCGAAGAAACAATAAAACCCTGTGGAGTATGCGGGTGGTGGCACAGAGGGGACAGGAAGCATTTAGCCTGCTTCCCCTGACCCCCGAGTGTGGAGGAGCTCAGTGCAAAAAGGGTTCAGAGGGGTTTTGCCCCATAGGACAGGAAATTGGAGGTGCCCCGGACATTTTTGTCACCTTCGTGGGTATCTGCAGCCTTGCTTCTGAGGACCCTGGCAGCGGTCACTGATGATGCCCACAACTGACAGGACGACCTGGCGTCTCTGGTGCTGCTCCCCTCCCTGGGGCTGGAGCTCTTCCTGAGCTGAAACCTGCCCCCAGGGGCCTGATTGCTGCTGCGCCCTGGTCTCTGGGACTGGCGTCCCGCGGCGCCTTCCGTCCCCCACACTGCGGCTACCACTGCACTGTGCCCTGCCTTCTGGGCCCTGAGTCATAGCTTTGACCCTCCATCACTGCGTTGATCTCTACCCAGGTCTGCAGGTCCTGAGCTACAGGTATGACCCGCTATCACCAAGGCTGTGCAGCTGCTGCTCTGCCCCACACACCCTGTGGCCATAAATTGCAGAGACTCGGTCTTAGCGACAGGACCAGTTCATTGTGCCCTAACAGCCCAGTTTGGATCCAAGGCTGGAGCGGTTCTGCTCTGTGCTATTGTTCCCCTGCCTTTTAGAATCACAGAATCAGTGTCTCAGGCTTGGAGGAGAGCTTAAATACCAAGCATTCAATGGCTCTCAATTTTCGTTCTGTCACAACAAAAGGAAGAATAATGTGCACAAGGGAAAGAACCTCTCTTTGATGTAGGACAGTCAAGTTTACTTACTACAAAGATCATTTGGTTTGCAGGTATGTGCGATTCTTTTCTTTCAATTCTTTTAGCTGTTCTTTATTTGTCCAATATTTTCTATTGCTTATAATCAAGAAACTGATTATAATTAATTATAAATTTTAAAAATATATAAATTAATTGTTTAAAAAATTAACCATCGTTCTGTTTCCTGTACTTATGAATTTGTTATTTGTTTACTTGTATGTTTGTTTTGTTTGCTCATTTATTGCTTTTTGTTTTATAGCCCACACTTGAAATTTATATAATGTTATTAATCAATTTTAACACAACAAATTCAATAAAAATTTTAAAAAGTAACCGGAGATGTTATTCTATATTAGTTGTAACAAATTACCTGTGACCACATGAGTGATTGTGGCCATAGCAATGTGTCAGAAAGCAAGGCTGAAAACTTCTGAAGCAGACTAACTCTTCGCCTAGGTCTTGAGACCCCTTTACATTTCTGCCAAATAGTTATTCATCCCCTGCTTGCTTACCTCCAGTGACAGCGGTCTCACTTCTTCCTGAGGGAACTCCAATTATTAACAAGCTCAGTCCACATGGAACTGAAATCTGTCTCTGAAATCTTTCCTCATTGGTTACATTGTGTATTTTTAGCCATGTAGAAAGTATCTGGGAAGAGGTCATGGCACATGGCAGACCTTCAGCTCTTCCTGTGGCCTCAGGCAACCTCTGATGGTACCACTAGATTTGGTCTAGGTTTGTTTGTTTGTTTTTTAGCTTGAGGATTTGGGCTAATTAGCATTCTGGAAGCAGAGATGAAAGAGCATTTTGGAGCATATCCAACCAAGAAAAGCATTTGGAGCTTGTCCACTGGGAGAACTTAGAGGTGAGGGAAGCACAGAGAAGAAGCCCTTTGCTCTCTCTAAACACCAGTGGTTACCAGTCTCACCGAAAGGAGGAGGAGAGTCAAAGAAAGGAAAGTCGTCTCTGTGGAGATGCGTCCTTATCTGCAGCATAGAGACAAACAAAGTTATTTTCTGGACTCAGCGAGAGTTTATAGATGGATTAACAGAGTGTCCAAGAATCCATTTTTCAGAAGGAGATTGCCTGGGGTTGAGTCAAAACTCTTGTAGTTACTAGTCATGTGACTTGGGACAAATTCTGTAATGTCTCTAAACAATATCTACAGCTGAGCTTTGGGAGTAATGAAGTCATAGCATTGTTAGGAGAAATGTGAAAAGCTATGTAAAGGATTTTAAAGGGCACGGTTAGTTGTATACTTGAATCTTTACATTCAAATTAAAAAGATAATATTAGTAAACATTTTACAATAAGATAAGCAATATATTTTTAAATTGAAAATTCACAATTTACCCAAATTGAGATCCAAACTCATTTCAGTGGCCTCTCCATTCTCTTTTTCTTCTCCTGGTGACTGGTGTTCAGGAGCAAAAGATAGCTTTGTCTCACCAGGGCAGCTCTTTCCCAAGCATGTTGATAACGATGGAAGTGCTGTATTTAACCCTGTGGGTTATGATAGTGCCCTCCCGAGACTGCGGGTTGCACCTCTCTCTGCGCAGGGATTCAGATGCACGGGACTGTCCTTCTCCGATGCTGCAAACGCACCATTTGGATTTAACTGTGTGGATGAGGAATTCGTTGTAGACATAGCCAACATTGTTGCTGCTGGAAGTATATGAAGAGGCCAGAGTGAGAAAGAAATCAGCCTGGGGATAAAAGAAGAATAAAGGGGAAGAACAATTACACTCTTCATGAAGAGATCAACATTTGAGTTACCTATAGCATTTATTGTGATCTGGGGGCCAATAAAATATATGTTCCATGATATATCTTTCCAATTTTAACTGATAGGCCAAACTGGTGTTTTAGGGCCTGATTTAACTGGAGCTGAGCACTTTGCTGTATATTCATAAGCCAAAGTATTTCTTTTATTGTGAACTTTTTGTCCATGTCTTCTGCCCATTTCCTAATGGCTGTGTGTTAGTTTTATTTGTATTCGGTTTTTAAAATTGCCATTCTGGTTGAGTTGTTTATTACCCTATTCTTATTGGTTTGAGAAAACTCTTTCATGTCAAGAAAATGATCCCATCTCTATGAAGACATTTTATATTTTATACAGTTGAAATAATGGCATGACGTGCATTAGAGAGCACCAACATGTCTTTAAGCTTTGGAAAGTGATTGTGTGTGTGCGCGCGTGTGTTTTACTTTATGTTCTCCGTTTGCACTATGCACCTAAGATATCCCCACATTGGTACATATTCCTAATTAAATGAAAGCAAAAACAGAAGTTCAATTTTTATTGCTTCTTCTTTTAAAAAAGCACTTCTTTCTTATGAACACGTATTAACAAAGATACTTGATACATGTGTGCCACTTTTATTCCGAGGCTAAGAGTTTTATGCAGATATTTTAGTGTTGAATACAGGCCACTGTTGGGTAAGAATTTAGTTAAGAATGCCACAGTTTTCATCTTTGCTGTCTTTTCTTCTAGACTCACCTTCAGGCGGCAATAGCATTTTGCTTCCGGAAGCTCACTGCTTACAGTTGTTCCCAAGGTACTGCCTTACGCCCTTGTGCTGTTTGTGTCTACGTGAGAGTGGTTTCTTGTCTCTTATTTTTACAATCTGGATAGCACTGTTTTAAACTCTGGGTGTTCAACAATCCTTGGTAACTAGTTAAATTAATGAGTCAGTTGGTGCATTATTAATATTCCTGGGGCAATAGTAGTGAAAGCAGTAGAGTGGTTGTTTTAGTGTTTCTTCTGTGGGATAGGCACGATCTCTTTCCTGATCTGTAAAGGAGATTTCTGTGAGATTTTTTTTTTAGGTTTGAATGAATTAATACATATCACACACTTGGACCCATACTTAATATATAACAACCTCTCAATAAAAATTAGCTTTTTAAAAATTATCCAACACTATTAAACCCTAACTGAAGAAACATCATTTCCACTCTAGTTGCTCTCACTGCTGAGTCCCGGTAGGAACTCTGCGTTTCCTGGAGGCAGCCCTGCTCCCGGGGGACTGGACGGAGGCCCATCAAAGTGGAGGGGGTATTTCAGGATCAGATTTGTTCATGAAGAGCGTCCTTTCCCTGTTTCCAGTAAAACATACAGTGTTCAGCAATGCTCAGATGACTCCCTAAATCTGCAAGTTAAGTCCTTTTCTAGGAAAAATGACCCGAGGGGAGCAAGGAGATCACCGCAAGCTGCCAGCATTGTGTGCGTACTGAGGACTTTAATTACAAGAAGTTCCATCTCGTGCTCGACCAAGAGAGAAATGCAGTTCTTTCCAATGAGTTGAACACATAGGCGTTTGGAGGCGCTCATCGTCAACTGTGCTTCAGGAAGAGTTTCCCCTCCATTGTAGTGGCTCATTATTGGATTATATGATATTCATTTTTTTCCATCCCCAGACTTACCACTTAAAACGCTCCATTCTTTGCAATCAAATGCAATTCTTAAGCTTCATTTAGAAGCAACAATAGTGGTGTTCTATGGAATGGAAAAAGAAAAGGAGGGGAAAAAATAGGGAAGAGATCTAATTTACCAGAACACATCTTAAGAAATGAGAAGAAGATAAAGCTGTCCCTGGGAACTCACACACTCTGTTACAGGGCCCAGTGTGTGTTGACAGAGGTTTGGGTGGTACAGGCAGATTTCTGGGAAACAGTGTTTGGTTGGAATGGGAGCCACAGCCATGGGCCTGGTGCAAAAATATTGGGGGCCCTGTTTCCTTAACAGCCACTAAAACACTTCCAAGGATAAGAAATGCTAAACATAATACAACTAACTATAACCAAGCTCCCTTCCTTGGACACAAGCTTGAGAAGTGTGAAGGCGGTATACAGCTAAGCACCTGAATATAAAAAATGTTAGTTTTCTCTATAAACCCTGGTTTGCTACCTCCACCTCTTGCTTCCCGTGTCTGGCCATGCAGAAGAGAGAGCATTTGGTCAGGAGTCTGAAGAGCCAGGAGCTCATACCCACACTGCAGCCTCACTCATCTTCTCCCTGACTCCGCAGCGTGGAGGGCCCTCTTACCATGGTCCACGGTCGTGACCCCGTCACCAGTGCAGGTGCTGAGATGGTAGGGCGAAGTGCGAGCAGACCTCTTCTAAGCCAGTTAGGCTGCTTTGATGAGTGCATTTTTGGTGTGAAGTCCTGGACTTTCCGACCACAAAATCCTTAACATGATCACTCGCCTGGCTGCCTCCACCTTCCACCACCCACCCATTTCCCATGCATTTTCAGATTGTTTTTAAACAAGCCTGAGACACACCAACAAAAATATAAGATTGTTGGACTAAATGTTGCATTTTAGGATTTTAGAGTGGGGTAGGCCCTCAGGGATTTTTCTGCTGCTATTTGCTTATTTTAGGAAAGAGCAGGAAAATGGTTTCTACCTGAGAATCCGACACCGCTGCTGCCCTGCCCCTCACCCCCAGACCCTTCCGTTTCGGGGCAGCAGCCTGCCTGCCAGCCGAGTACCCGTGTCTCCGCCTGAGAGCTGTCCTTGGCCTTCGAGGCGCACTCTGTTCACACACGGGGCCGGCCCAAAATGCACAGGAAATAACGCCCCGCACCCCAGCAACCGCTGCCCGAGATAGATAGGCGCTCGCATACAAGAGCCTGGCTTCCCCCACCTTTCCTGTTAAGTAATTCTGAGGCATGTTTTCTACACTGGCTCCCAGAGACCTTAGCAGGTTAAGTTCCACCTGCTCATAGTGGAAACTTGGAGATATAATAATATAGATTATATGTTGTAGGTGGTAATTATGTATGTAATTATAGTATAATAGACCCCTTTATACTGGCTGGCATCCTTCCTTTCCCTGACTTCTCCTCTTCCAAATACCTGTCATTTGCACTCAAATCCTAATCTCAGGCTCTGCTTCTGGGGGACTTCAAAGATATCTCTGCACCTTGCAAATACATCTTACCGTGTTTTTTCCCCTAGTACACGTTTTCCTAACGATTTGTTCTTATAGCTGTGGCCTCTGCCTGTTGATAGATTTGTCGGTCATTGTCAGTAGCTTTGTAACTTTGCTTTCAGGCCTTGGCACAGTCCTAGCGTGTAGTAAGATGCAGTACATGTTTGTGGCGATTCGTTACATTGAATCTGTAAGACTTCCTGCTGGTTACTGCAGAACTGGGGAAAAGAGTCCAGGGCTCCCAATTCTCATCAGGGCTGTTGTGGTTCTCTTCCCGCAACAGCATCATCCATCCCTGCTCTGGTGGCCCTCCGCTGCTGTGCACACCCAGCATGCATTCCACCTTGGCCCCTCTCAGCCCCGCGGAGAGGGTGGGTCTTCAGAGCAATGGAGTGCTTACCTTTGATCACGGTCATCGGTTCTGGGTCCACACTGGTGGGGCTGCTGGAACAGAACACTCCTCCTTCCTTTCTTTCTCCTTCTTCCTTCCTTCCTTCCGTCCGTCCTTCCCATTCATTCTTACTAGTTACCGACTTTGTAGGAATGTAAGTCTAGAGTTTCTTGGTGAAGAGCTGACTACCAAAAGAGAGCCTGTGTAAAACTAAAATGAGTAGAAGGAAAGGCAGAATTACTGTTCAGGGAGAAGAGAGAGGGAGAGAGGAAGAGGGAGAGAGAAAGAGAGAAAGGGAAAGGGAAGACTTAAACACAGTGTTTCAGTTCCTGCACACAGCCATGTCTGAAGATCTTGAATTTGTCAACTATGCGAGTCAGTATGTTACCATTTTTTGCTTAAGCCGGTTGAGCTGAGTTTCTTAGAGTCAAGTGCAAACTTTTGCTAAATTTCCCACTTTGAGCAGACCCTGGCCAGGCATCACAGCTTCAGGGATGCTTGCACCGTCACCATCACTGTCCACAGAGAGTCTGCCTGTGAACAGGTGATTGAGGAGTGACATCGCAGCACTGTGCTGTGACCTCTCTTTGGGAGCCACCGTGTTTCTTGGCTTTCAGAAGAGACAAAGAAGCAGGGCTCTTCCCCTCTCAGCTTCCCCAGTCATACAAAACTCCTTTCGAGCACATTTTTTTATAAAGAGGCCGGCATTTCCTGGCTGTTTGTTCCATATGATGAATGTCCCCATTGCTTGTTAACCTCCAAAATAGGCAGCCCCACCATTAGGGCTTATGGTCTATATGAAACCACATAAAAACAAGACACATTCTCCACCGTGCACATTTCAAATGAAATGTAACAGACGAGAAATAAATAAAAATGGAAAAAAATGCCTTAAATGGTTTATGTTGGAAAATGTTATATGGGCAATAATGGTGCTTATATGGGCTTTGGGCAGAGACTTTGATAATGAAGGTTAAATGAGGGAATGTTACAAAAAATGTTCACTGTTCATAAAAATAAATCTCTGGTATGAACCAGAATGAAATAAACAGAGTTGCAGGCGCCGGGAGCATCTGGGGTGACCTCAGCCTCAGGTTGGTAATAGCCCGATTTGCCAGAACCACACACCCTCACTTCGTGGGGTTCGCTGAGCTCTCCATCACAGGGGCTCAGAGTTCCACGGGCCTGCGGGGTGACTCTTCAACTGTGCCACCGGAAAACAAAGGCCGTGCTATTTCCAGCATTTTTCCTCCTTGTGTCCTGCAGGACTTCCAGACACCCTGCCTTTCTAGGTTAAGTATTAGCGTAGGGGTTTCCAGCGTAACTGTCCACGGTGGTAGCAGGCTGTGAATAAGTGATATGGACTCAGCAGGAATGGTGGCCAGTTGGAGTAAACTTGCCCACCTGGGTCTCCACTACTCTCTTCAGCTTGGTGGGGTCACATCTTTCCGTTTTGCAAGGGTGAGCTCGAAATACAAATTTTATATGTAAAAATTTTTTTACATTTTTAAATGTCGGCAACCAGTTTCTGAGATATATATGTATAATGTTTTTATTAGTTTAATCCTCTATCAAACAAGTCACTAAATTCTCTATGTGATTCTATTAGCAAGTCCTTTCCAGTCTCACTGGTTCTGAAATAAAGCTTTAGAGTAAAACGTAATCTAAAAGGATTCTTAAACCAGCAGGAAGGGAGGATGGTGGTATGGGGTGGTCAGTACATAGAACTCAAATGGGGCGGGGAAAGTGTGCAATGTAATGTTAGCGCATAATGCTTTTTATTTTTAGGTACCCACTATATGGCCGGCACTGTGCCGAGTGCTAAGGAAGGTACCCAGAACTATGGGAATGAAAACTATGGGGGCAAAGACCAATTTCCAAAGGTCTTCAGTGACTTTTGGCAGGGATGTCAATCTCAAATGACTACAGGGGCGAAGGGACAAAAACTTAACTTTAACCAGCTCAATTTTTGTTTGCATATCAAACACATATGCATAAGTCTTCACTTTTACATAGAATTAAGCTTTAGATTTTCTCCCATTTTGCTTTCAAAATGTGGCTATCCCAGTCTGCCATTCATTTTCCCACTACAGATAGAGATAGGGGTATGAAAAATATTTTGCTTTCCTTCCTTTATAATTAATCACTTAATTTTTTAATTGAGGTATATTCGACATATTACATTATGTAAGTTTGAGGTATACAGTATGCTTTTTTGATATACTTATGTATTGCAATATGATCACCACAGTAATGTTAGCTAATACTTTTTTCACATCATATAATTATCATATTTTTATGCTGAGAAAAATTAACATCTAGTCTCTCAGCAACTTTGAAGTTTATAATGTAATATTGTTGTCTTTAATCACTATGTGGTGATCTCCAGACGTTCTTTATCTACTTGTTGCAAGTTTGTACCCTTAAAAACATCTCCCTAATTTCCCTAACCCTCCCTAATTTCCCTAACCAGCCATTCTACAATCTGTTTTTACAAGTTCAACTGTTTTTTAGGTTCTACAGATGAGTGATATCATACAATATTTGTGTTCCTCTGTCTGACTCATTTCACTTAGGATAATACCCTCAAGGTCCATCCATGCTGTCGCAAATGACAGGATTTCTTCCTTTCTTGTGGCTGAGTAGTATTCCGTTGTATGTACCTCACCTCTTCTGTATCCATCTACCCCGTGACAGATGCTTAGTTGTTTCCTTGGCTTGTCTGTTATGAATAATGCTGTAGGGACGTCAGTGTGCAGAGATCTCTGAGATCTCTGAGATACTGCTTTCACTTCCTTCAGATATATACCCAGGAGAGGGATTGTTGGATCATGTGATAGTTCAGTTTTTAATTTTTTGAGAAACTGGAGGGTATATTTAGTTGACAGATTTGCATACTGACTGTGCCATATTACGTGTCCACCACCTTTGCTGGGCCTAGCCACTACCCAGACGCATGGGGCCTTTGTGTCACTGCTGCATTAGTCACGACTGACCCAGTCTCCCTCGGCCCCGGTTCCTTCTCGGGCACGGTGTGCCCGTCGTCATATCCCCCTCGCCGGCTTATTGTGAGGTTCACAAGGAGTCCATGATGTGCCTTGCCATGCAATCATTAATGACATCTGCTATTATTTAATAGTGTGTGAGGGTTTGCTTTTTCTGCATCCTCATCAACACAGAGTATCTCTTGTCATTTTGGTGACAGCACGTCTAACAGGCTTGAGGTGATACCTCATTGTGGTTTTGATTTGCATTTTACTGATGATTAGTGATGTTGAGCACTTTTTCATATACCTATTGGCCATTTGAATGTTGTCTTTGGTTAAATGCCTTATTTGGTTCCTTTGCCCATTTTTAAATTGGATTATTTCCTCTTTTGCCATTGAGTTGTATGGGTTCTTTATATATTTTGGACATTAACTTTGTATCAGATCTGTAGTTTGTGTCTCTTCTCTCCCATCCACTAGGTTGCCTCTTCTGTTTATGTTTGTTTGTTTGTTGTGCAGAAGCATTTTAGTTTAACGTGGTCCCACTTCTTTTAGTTGCCTTTGCTATTGGTCTCTTATGCAAGAAATCATTGACAAGACCAATGTCAAGGTCTTTTTACCTGTGTTTTCTCCTTGGACTTTTATGGCTTCAGGTCTTACTTAATTTCAAGTTAGTTTTTCTGAGTAGTGCAAGATAGTGGTCCAGTTTTGCTCTTTTGCATGTGGATCTGTTGGAGAGACTGTCCTTTCCCCATTGCGTGCACTTGGCACTCTTGTCAATAATTGGTGGACCATGCGTGATAGGTTTGTGTCTGGTCTCTGCGTTCTGTTTCACTGGTCTGTGTGCCTGTGCTTTCCTTTCGGTCTAAGGAAAACGGCCACTCAAGGGCAACAGCAAACGGCAGTGGATCCTGTGTTCCTGTCAGGGAGATAGGACAGAGTCCGGGCTGGGGAGGCTGCCCTCTCGGAGCCACGACTCGGCTCCAGCTGGCGGTCACTGTGCAGGAATGCGAGCCCCATGTGTCAGCTCTTCCAGTTACTCAAGAGAAGTCAGAAGCCCAGGAATGTCTGAAATCTCTGGGTTTGAAAATGTGAACAACGCATTAAACTTTCTTAAAGACAGCAAGCAAGCCGACATGGGCAGAGCAAACAGAATGCACCTGCCAGTTGCACTTGACACACGGGTTCGCCCCCTGTGTTGTCGGCACGGCCCTGCTTTTCACCCAGAGTCCTTGGGCAGCACCGCCGTTTCCCAGGGGAGGGGCGAGACTTGCGCGAGGGCCTAGTGCATGGGATGCCGTTGGCTTTATCCCTCGGTTTTCTCTTCGCTTTCTTCTAGGGGAAGTAGGCGAAGATGTGTTTATGAATTTGTGTGTATGTGCGAATGCATGTTGGCTAAGGGTTCAGAAATGAACCTAATTTAAGAAAAACAAACATCGACTCTCTTTAGAACCTGTGAAGAAGCCAAGGAAAACAAATTATCCAAATAGGTACCTTTTGCTGATGGGTGCTAGTATGTGAACATGGTAGGTAGAGTTTAAAAAAAAAAGGATTTTTAAATCATCAAGAAGGGAGTATATGGTTTTCACTTTTTCCTTTGTATAAAATTATTGTGCCCCCGACCAGATTTCTGTTGGCCGTGATGATTGGTTGGCTATTTCAGTAGCTGTTGTCTCAGCCTTTAGTAAGAGCCCCCCACTAAATGGGACTCACTATGTCATAACTGTATAAAATATTCATTAAGATGGTGCTTTTAATGGATTTGTTTGGAATGAACTCGAGCGGAGGGAGCCACCGCTGATTTGTGGAGCGGTTGGGCTGGCGCAGGGCTGTGTCTGCCTTCAGTCCCTCCCCCCCATCCCATTGGCCTGCAGGCTCCAGTCCGAGAGGGGGCACTGAGACCGCACTGACAGGGTCTGTCAGGACCAAACATTCTATTCCATTTGCACGAGTGCGTTCCCAACTTGGCCTTTCTCATATTGTGTTCCAGGGCGGCGTGTGCAGCCTGGGTGGATGGCACTGGCGTGCTCGTGCCTGGTACAATCAGCTGCCTAGTGTGTGCGTGCCCAAGCTCCCGAATTAGCCACGTTGAGCTTTCAGTCTTGGCTCTGCAGCTGACTAGTCGTGGGACCTTTAGGCAAGTCTTCACAGCTCTGAGCTTCAGCTGCTTCATCTTTCAGGTTACAGCCATGCTGGTGCAGTAGGCCCTCAAATAACCTTGTTTTGTTCAATGTCCTTTTGTTTTAACATTGGTGAGATGCCACAGGAACTTAACTCTTGTTTTGTTTTGTTTTTTTTTAAGATTTTATTTATTTATTATTAGAGAGAGGGGAAAGGAGGGAGAAAGAGAGGGAGAGAAACATCAATGTGTGGTTGCCTCTTGTACACCCCAACTGAGGACCTGGCTCTCAACCCAGGCATGTGCCCTGACTGGGAATCGAACTGACGACTCTTTCGTTCACAGGGCAGCACTCAATCCACTGAGCCACGCCAGCCAGGGCTCTTGTTTTTGTTTTCTTAATTTTCTTTTTGTTTTAAATTTTATTTATTTACTTATTGTTGTTTAAATACAGTTGTTAACTCTTATTTTTACCGATTAGCCTATGTTAAAATTGGTTTCATTATACATTATTTTGCTAAAGTCACAGAACCTACTGATGATGCTAAGTGAGGCCTTACTGTACTTAATTCATGTGACATTTGAAGACTGAATGGGGATAGTTTGCAAGTAGCATAGTGCCTGGGACATATTAAAAACTTATTAACATCAGCCATTATTCTCTAAGTGGTAAGAATCTAACTGCTGCCACATATCTGGGTCCATTGGAAGTTTGCTAGACAAATGCCATTTGGTTCTATCTCATGCCTAGCCTGACAATACAGCAGATGTAACTGACCACACCCTTACACAAATGAACGAGTTGCGGACCAGAGAGGTTAAGTGAAGCAATCACGGTTGTCCTGGAAATTGGTGATGGGACCTTGGAATAGCATTAAATATTTTGACTCTTTCTTTAGCATTGATTCCTGTCCTTTATATTTGATTAGGACCTATTCTTTTCTCTTTATTTTTTTGCAACCAGAGTACATCTGAATGTGAAATCATGCCATTAAGCCCTCTAGTATTTAATTTCTATCTATGCGTCATGCTTTCCAGTCCTGAGCTGTCACCATCTTTGCAATTCTTTGACATATGGTGACATGAAATAAATAACAATAAAGAGAAAGAATCCTGTCTGTACTTCCACAGCCACCTCAGCATCCAGCAGGCATGCTCTCACTTTGGCCCATCCTGTTCCCCCCTGGTTCTGAGCTCTGTGAGGGACCGTAACTCACGTGAGGAGTGAGTGACCTTAGGCAAATGACTTCTCTTTTTGATTCTCTATTTCTCCATCCTTAAAGCGGAAAAGATGATTAGTTTTTTAATGAGGAAATACAGCTTCCCTATGAAGGTATGAAAGGCATTTAACAACAATCAACTTCGCCTGTTGCCCTCTGGGGCTGGGCGGGGCAAGGGTTTTCTATTCCTCAGTCACAGACAGTTTCATAAGATTGCTGGAATGATGGCACCGCTACCTCTCCGGGCAGGTCGGTCCGTCCGGGCAGGGTCGGTCCGTCCAGGCTGGGTCGGTCTGTGAAGTGGCAGGGGTGGGGCATTTACGGGGGAATGAACCAGAGGCTGCCGCAGGGAGACTCTTCTTCCTCAGTGTCTGGGTCCTGGGAGGGAAAATACGCTCATCAAGATCCTGATTAAGCAGGGATTGCCAAGGGCGCTTGGTAGCCAGGCAAACAGGAGCTCCCCACCCTCTTTTGCCCTCCAGGACCTAACCTCTGAGTGTGCATGAAAACATTTTGCTTTGTCTCCAGGCCCTAAAGCATGTGCCTCAATGGAAGCTGTGGTCCCTTGAGGGTTTTTCCTTGAGTGGAAGAAGCAAAGATTGCTTTTTTGTTCCCCTTTTACTCTCTTCTGAATTAACATGAATTTGAATATGATTGTACTTGTGGGTGGGGGGTGGGGAGGGGAGAGGGAGAGAAGCCGGGGAAGAAGGCCCAGAAAGCCAGAGTGAACAGTGTGTCTTGGAGCCCAGGGAAGCTCTGTGTTCATCAGCCGATTCTCCTTTCTAGGGCATCAAAACGATAATGCCTCACCCAACCACATTTAAATCCTTTCATCTAGGTCTCTGAAACCCTTCTCCAGGGAGTGTGCTTTGGAGTGTGAATTCCTCCAAGCTGATTATCTCCCTGTAGTGCCTGTGCCTCCCCCTCCCACCTTTGGTCCTCCTTCCATTGTGACAGCCCTTTCTGGGCTTTGTGACCAAATCAGATGCCAGCACAGGGGTGGCTGCATCTGAACATGTCATTGAGAAACAACGCAGACACCAGTCTCTCAGTACTAATTAATGAGATTTGATGTTTATTGCATTCATCTCAACCAATCACTTTTTTCAGAAACTTAATTAAACTGTGGGTAGAGATTTGGAAGCTCCTGCACAAGGCTGGGGGCTGGCCAGAGACTTTGGGGCTAGGGAAGGGGACCACATCTGTGGGTTCAGTTGTACGTGAGCTTCACCTGAAGGCACAGACCAGGATTCCAGCGCTGAGAGAATGGAGAAGAATGCAGGGCAGGGGTCTCTGCTGTCCTTTACCCTTAATCACTTCGCGTTTTTGCCATTGGACTATCCCTTGCCATGTCCTTCCACTGACTGCCCCTGCTCTGTGCAGAGTAAATCCGCCCACAGGTCTGGAAGACAAGGTGGCCGAAGAGCTCCATGACAAAAGTCTTGGTGGGAATTTTGAGCTGCGTTAATTTTCTAGGCCAAATAATATTTCCTTGTATGGGTTTGCTGCCTTTCGTTTATCCACTAATCATTTGGCAATTCTGCTTTTTGACTGTACAATGTTCCTGTGACTATTCACAGACAGTTTTTGGTTGACATAGTTTAATTTCGTTGGGCATACATCTCAGACTGCAATGCTTTCTCCATATCTCTTTTTTTCAAAATAATACCCATCAGTCAAGGCCAAGTGTCCACCCCAGTATCATCCCTCTCACCTTGGAATCTCTCTAACAGTTTGTTTCCGTATTTCACAAAGTGCTTACCAAGCTCCACCTTTCACTGTAGCTGTTTGTGGTTATTCTGGCAAAGCTGTCTCCTGGTTCTGACCTCAGTGCGCAGCCAAAGGTTTGCATGCAACACAGGTTGAGTGGGCCCTTGTCATTCTGGAAAACAGCCAAACTATATAGTAGAAAAAGGGTAGAACTGGAATTAGGTTAAATGTTCACAAAGAAAAGTTCTCTCTGACTTTTCCTGTTTCCTATGAAAAGATTTTATCCCCTGAAGTCTTTCTGTAGCAGCAGGTACAGCTTAAGAATGACTGACTCCTCGAAGAACTTCCTAGATCCTCAGAAATTTTCTGGAGGAGAAACAGTATCAACAACAAAAATATACAGGAGAAAAATTCTAGGAATCAGGAGAGAAGTGCTGTGGCAAGATTGTTAATTTTTTACAAGTGGCTTGGACCTATTGCTGTGTTTCTGTTCGCTCAGAACGCACACCTTCCTTTTTTCTTGCTGCAATTGATCGGTTCTGGAAATGGAAGAGGGTGGTGAGAGGAGACAGCTCCCCTCTCTGAGTGACCAGCCGACTACCTTCACAGTTACCACGCAGTGCCAAGTAACTCTCCAACGAGTATGGTATGCGAACTCGGAAGTATCTAGGGGACGCTTTACCCACCAGATTTTTAAGTCTAAATACGGTGGGATAAAAGTCAGAAAAAAAGAAACTGCTCAATAGTACATGGGTGTAAAACTTAAGCCTCAAGCAAAAATTGTATCCACTCAGCTCCTCCTGCTGTGCCCCTTGTGCTAAAGTGGTGATTTTCAAACTTAAATGTACATTAGAATAACCCAGAGAGCTTGTTAATACTCTCTGTATCAACAACCTAGTATTAAGATTACTAGGTCCCTCCCCGGACGTTCTGATTCAGTAGTTTTCTATCAAATTCCTAGGTAACTCTGTTTGTGCAATAAGTTTACAGCCAGAACCTCTGCTCTAAAATGACTATGCTAATCTCAGCTCTATTACACAAAATTCCCTTCTCCCTCGTTGTTGGTTTTATTTAGCGGTGTGGATAGCGATCTGATTAAACAAGCCTCTCTGAAAGCTGGCTATGTTTACTTATTTTGTATTCACAGTCCCTAGTACAAAAAGCTGTAAATGGTAGGTGCTTATGTTTTTTCATAAAAAACATAAAAGTATTTATACCAAGATATTAGTGATGTATAGAAGTTTAATGTGTTGCCATTCTGGGATATTTAACTTTTAAAAAGAGGATCAACTTAAAACAAATTAATCTCTAAATTATAAGAATATCACCCAAAATACACAACCCAATTTTTAAAAAGCGCAGAAGATTTGAGAGACACTTCACCAAAGAAGATACATGAATAGCATAATAAGCATATGGGAACGTACTCAGCCTTAGTCATTAGAGAACCGTGTTGAAACCATGATGAGACGCCACCGCATACCTGTTAGAACAGCTAACAGCAGACACAAACCCTGACAGCATCAAGGGCTGCCAAAAGCTGTGGGACAGCCGGAATCCTCACACGTTGCCGGCAGAAGTGCAAAATGCTGCAGTCACTTTGGAACATAGTTCAACAGTTTCTCATAAAGTGAAATTTAAACTTACTGTATGACCCAACAATTCTATTCCTAGATATTGATATGAGTGAAATAAAAGTCTATGTTTACAAAAATTCTGTATATAAAGGGTTATAGCAGCTTTACTCATAGTCATCAAAAACTGGAAACAATCCTAATGTCCCTCAGCTTGTAAATGGATTCACGGTCCGTGGAACACTTCGCCGTGGAACATCACTTGTCGGTAAAAAGTGGGCTGTGGATTCACACAAACACGCCGCATTGAAATGCATTCATCACACTGAATGAAAGAAACCAGGCTCAAGAGAAACACAGTGTATGACTGCATGTTGTATGGCACTAGGGAAAAATGCAAATTAATAGGGACAGAAGATAATTAGTGGTGGGTGTTGGGGTGGCATGCAGTTATTTTTGGGGGGTATAGACATAGTCTTGTCTTGTGGTAGTGGGTATATAACTGTTACATTTTTAAAAAATCCTCACTGGAGGATATGTTCTTGATTTTAGATAGGGAGGGAGCGGGAGGGAGTAGGGGAGGGAGAGAGGAGAGAGGAGAGAGAAACACTGACGTGAGAGAAAAAAAAATGCACAGTTGCCTCTCGTAGACGCCCCGACCGGGACTGGACCCGCCACCTTTTTGGTGTACGGGATGACGCTCCAGCTGACAGATCCACCTGGCCAGGGCACTGTGTACATTTTTAAAAACTCTGTATCACAAAGAGTAAGTTTTATTGTGTGCAAATTAAGAATAATTATTGAACCCTGGCTGGTGTGGCCCAGTGGATTGAGCACTGGCCTGAGAACCAAAGGGTTGCCCATTTAATTCCCAGTCAGGGCACATGCCAGGGTCCCCAGTGAGGGGAGTGCAAGAGATAACCACACATTGATGTTTCTCTCCCTCCCTTCCCTTTTCTAAAAATAAATAAATCAAATATTTTTAAAAAGAGAGTAATTATTTAAAAATAATAGCACTAAAGATTTGTTTGGAGAAAGATGGGCAGTGAAGCCTGAATCTTCACAGGGACAGGTGACTGGCGTCAGGTGTGGCGCTCCAACCAATCAATTGCAGTGAATGGCACGCTGCCAGCAGCAAGAGTTGCTGAATGGTGACTTACCTCTTTCAGACATCAAGGAGAGCTTAGGAGTGCCAGGAACAGAGTGGCCAGTAAAAGAAATATTCTTTCAGAACAGAAGTAAGGTCATGGGGTAGCTACTTCAACTGTGACTTGTTTGAGGAGAAAGGACTCAATCATAGATTGCTCCTTGGGAAAAAGATTTGGAAGGAAAAATACTGCATAACAAATAGGATGAAAAGGTTTCTCCCTGGGTGAGTATCATCTGCAGCATTCTAGATTCCAAAGGGAGTGCAGTCAGTGATCCTCATTAAAAATCTAACACTGAAAAGATGCTCAACATCACTAATCATCAGGTAAAAGCAAATCAAAACCACACTAAGATACCACCTCACGCCTGTCAGAATGGCTGTCATCAACAAATCAACAAACAAGCGCCGGTGAGAATGAAAAGAAAAGGGAACCCTACTGCACCATTGTTGGGAGTGCAGACTGGTGCAGCCACTGTGGAAAGCAGTGTGGAGTTTCCTCAGAAAATTAAAAATGGAACTGCCTCATGACCCAGCGATCCCACTGCTGGGAATATATCTGAAGAAACCTGAAACACTAATTCAAAAGACTATATGCACCCCTATGTTTATTGCAGCATTATTTACAATAACCAGGATTTGGAAGAAACCTATGTGCACATCAATAGACGAGTGGATAAAAAAGCTGTGATATTTTTACACAATGAAATACTACTCGGCAGTGAAAAAGAAGGCAATCTTACCCTTTGCAACAGCATGGATGGACCTGGAAAACATTGTGCTAAGTGAAATAAGCCAGTCAGAGAAAGACAAGTACCATATGATTTCACTCATATATGGAATCTAGTGAACAAAATAAAATAAACAAAATGGAAACAGACTCATAGAGAACAGACTGACAGCTGTCGGAGGGGAGGAGGGCTGGGGGCTGGGTGAAAGAGGGGAAGGGATGAAACAAACAAACACACCTCATAGACGCAGACAATAGTGCGGTGATTGCCAGAGGGAAGGGGAGTGGGGGGAGGTAGAAGAGGCTAAAGGGCGGGGGGGATAAACGGTGATGGAAGGAGACTTGACCTGGGGTGGCGAACACACAATGCAATGTACAAATGATGTATTAGAGAATTGTACACCTGAAAACTATGTAATTTCATTAACCAGTGTCACCCCTATAAATTCAATTAAAAATGAATTTTAAAAAATCCAACACCAATCTTCTTGTAGAATGCTTATTTTATGAAGGAAGCTTTCCAGGGAATTAGCCAAGGATGCAAGGGAGCGAGAAAGACCTGGATGAATTATCAGCTCTATCATTCACAAGCCTAGACCCCTTGCAGAAACCACGATGCTTTTTGACCTTCAGAGAGATTCTCCATCTATAACACAGAGTTAGCAATAGCACTTATCTTTCAATATTGAGAAAATTACCTGAGATAATGCTTGTTGAGCACTGAGCACAATGCCTGGCAGATAGGGAAACTCAGTAATTTGCAGTGAGCATGACATTGCTGCCTGGGCTCAGGGGCATGGATATGCTTATTTTTTTCAAGTTTATACTTGCATTTAATTTGGGGGGAGGTGGCCAGCTTCTCATCAGTAGGGCATCATCAAGCCCGAGAAGCATCATCTTGCTGCCTAGAGTATATAGGCAGAGGGAATTTGAAGAGAGACATCTTATTCCCGGAAACACAGAATCATTTATACTCCATACAAAGAACCTTCCGACGCGAGAGCTGTGACTGCCTCGCCCCGGCACTGGTTACCGGCTGGGATATTGGGTAGATGAATTCTGCCCCACGCTCCCTCCTTCACTACGCGCTGGACCAGGAGGCAGCAGCTGCTCTCCATGCTCTTCTTCCAACACAGAAAACCAATTTCCCAACACCCGGGGAGACCATCAAAAGGGGGGGAAATGCAAATGTCCCGCATTGATTAGTTTTGCCAGCTGCTCTCCTTCCTCCAGAATTAACGCATTGGCCACTTTAGCTGCAAAGTCCACTGGACAGACCAAGGTGATGATTTTTTCTTCTTTAGAAATGGTATTAAAAAAGTAAATAATGCTTTCCATGTCAAATCTGACAAAAAAAAATGACAAATGGAAGGAGTGTTTAAAGAGAAGAGAGAGGGAACAGGCCTCCATTCGGCTGTTTCTGAAATGTTTAACCTTGGGGGAGGGGCTGGTCCTTTTAAACATTTGGGGAGCCTCTGCCTGCTGGAGCCATGAACTGCCCCATCACAGGGGTTCCCCGACCGCCCAACACTGGATCTGACCACTCCTTCCCATTGTGCTGGCTCTCCTGCTCCCAGGCCTCCCTTCTCACAGCCCTAATGTGTTCCTGAATCCTTTGTCTGAGCTACCGCTTCCTAGAATATGTGATTGAAAGGGCACGCATGCCTGGCTTTCCATCCCCATGGTGGTGGTGTCCTAGGCTGACATAAATTCAGGTACACTCTTCTTCTTCAATGTATTCTCTCTATATGTACATCCCCCCTCCCTCTGTCCCTCTCTCCCCCTCTCTCTCAAATGCTTTCAGATGCCAGGCTAGTTACATAAATGAGTGAGGGAGCATCAGGTATAAGGCAATAAGAGCGGTGGTGAGTATATGTCTGTTCTTTTTTTCCTGCTATTATGAGACATTTGAAGACAAAAACGTTTCACTTTTTTCTCAACTCTGCTGGAGAGGGAAGAGGAGGGAATGTGTGATGATAAACAACAGCCGACACCACCTTGAAGGTGTGGCGCCGTCTGGGTTCTCACCTTGCTCGCAAGACGACCAAGGAAGCCGGGACTCCGTCCGAAGTGCCCAGCTTTTCCTCCGCTCCAGCTGACTGTTATTTAGGAGACAGCCACCTCTTGATTCTGATGTGATTTCTCTAAATCACATCAAAATTCTGAGCGTTTTAATGCTGACAGTTTATTTCATTTTGAAAAATAATGGTGTGGACCCAAGACAACATGTCTCTATGGTGGTTTCGGCCGGGGCTCTCAGTGTGGAATTGCGCTCTGGACCTCGGCCTGAGAGCCGCTGGGGAGGACAGTGCTGCCTGCTGATAGGTGGAGATCCATGATGGAAACAATGGGAATTGTGGTAGAAATCATCTCTCACTGATCTTCAAAAGTGTTATGGATTAAAATGGTATTGTGAAGATGAAGTCATTTATTAAAACATGAGTCTAAAAGCAAAAGATGGAAAAGAGACTACAGAGCCACTAATAGGGGATGGCTGCATAAATTATATTACATTCTAATCATACTACATAGCTATTAAAAGTTGAGTCAATACTCTACTACTAATACAGAAGCCATGCTGAGATGTGTCAAGTGAAAATAGCAAAACAGCAAAGTGCAGAAAGTTGTGTATAATGTGCTACTGTTATATTTTTCAAATGTTATACATTCTATCATCTCTGGAAGGACATGAATAAATGTTATATGTATCATAACATCATCTCTGTGTGTTTTATATAAAATATAAATATCATCTCTGGAGGGACATGAAAGGAACAGACGACAGTGTTCTCTCCCTCTGGGGAAGGAGAGAGCCTGGGGCATGAGAGGTCAGGGAGGGGAGAGGTTTACTTTTCCTTTTATGTATATTTGATAACATTTGATTTCTTTTACTACATGCATATATTCCCCATTCAAAATAAATATAACTGAACAAGAATGAACTTTAAAAACCCCCTACTTCATAGGAAATAGCTTCTTCTCCGAAAAGGTAGGGGCGGGGTAGGGGCGGGTGGTCCCCGCAGTGGAGCTGATGGACGTTCTTTCAGGAAATGCCATGGCTCGTATGGGCTTCATCACCTTTCCACCACCTGCTTCTGAAAGACAGTGCTGTTGGCTTCCATGCATGGTCACAGACTCCAGTAGGAACCAGGACCTAGTCACAGAAATGATTAGCTTTGCTGATCAAACTCAACAGGTTCCTCCTCACAAAGGCCCAAGTGATACTGATACAGTTCAAGTGCATGGAACTCGCTAGCAGCTGAGTTCCTACCTCTCTCTCCATCCTTTCTTATCTACAACACCTTCGGGATGCACTCCTGTCCTTAGAAATGTCCCTGGTCTACCTGTTGGCTGCCCGCCCACTTTCTCGCCTCGGTCGTGAACTTGGCTCATTTGTGAGCATGACTAGTCTCGGGTCTTGGCTTCACTGACCCGTTTCATAGTTTTTAGCATAAACGCGATTTGCTTGAGGTTGTCGAGGCCCTGTTGCAGATGTGTGCCTACTGTGAAGAAGGGGCTTGGTAATGAATAGACTTTTTCATTTTATCCCCCTCAACCTGTGCATGTAGCTAGCTAGATATGGATGTGGATGGAAGGAAGGGTAAAGACCTAGGCATGCATATGTGTGAGAGAAGACAACAGAAACCCACTAGTGACCGCCTCCAGGGAGGAAGCCTCAGCGTCTTTTTTATGTTCAATGAACTGAGTGTGGAATCGACAAACTGCATTCCAATATTACAGGTGTTGTGCCAGAGATGAGGAACAAAAGGGAAATGACCTGGTTTGAGATATTTGAACTATATCTGTCTGAAGAAAACAGAAAAACAGACAGAATTTCTAATCAGGAGAAACTTAAATAATTTAATAAGTGAAATCAAGGCCTTTGGCTAAATATCTAAAAAATTAACATTCCTACCTCACTCCTTTCACCAAAGCAAGTTTGTGGAGTGACGGCTTTAGAGTGGTCCCTGGTCCCTGCCTCCTGGTTTTCTTGCCTTCGGGTCATCACTTTGAGTGCGGGAAGGATCAGTGACTTTGCTCTAACCCCTGGAATGTGACCAAGGTGAGGGGTTGTGTGGGATTTCATGGTGATGTAATGCCCGCCTTGCTAGAGCCTGTCTTTCTCTGGCTTCGGTGAAGCAGGATGCCGGGAACCCTGGAGAACCAGGAAATGAATTCAGATAATTCTGGGGGCTTGGAAGTGAATCCTTCCAAAGTGAGCTGAGCATGGAGGAAATTACAAAGAGATGAGGTCAGATCACATGGGGCCTTCTGAGGCGTGAGGAGGCGCTTGGATCGTGTTCACCAGGGAGCCCTGGAAAGTTTAAAGCAGAGAAGAGATGGGTTCTGGTGCTTGTTTAGAAAAGATGGCCCTGTGGTGCAGAGAACAGGTGGCACATGGGAGTGGAAGCAGGGGCTGTTAGGAGACCCTTTCAAGTGACGTGCGATGGGCCTATGAGGAGGGTGGAGGCAGGAGAGATGAAGACGCATCACTAGGTATTGGAGGGACGATTGTCTAATGAGTGGGTTGGATATGCAGGGAAAGATGAGTGACAAGTGAGTGAGGTTGGCTCAGATTTCTGGCCTGTGCAACCGAGTGGTGCCAGTCATGGAGGTGGAGAAGAACCGAACCATTGTACTCGCTGCTCGAGCCTTCGCTGGGTCCACATCACCTACAGAATCCATAGCATGGCCTCCAGGCCCTCCCATCGTCTAGCCCAACCTACCTTTTGAGATGCATCTGCAGCCCCTCTATCCTCTAGCACCACCCCCTTGCTCCCTGCACCATGCTTTTCCTTGCCTCTGTGCCTTGCTCCTGCTCACTGATCACTTGCAGACTTCTTGGTCTCCTCATTCATGCCTTGGCTCTGATGCCACTTCGTCCAGGAAGCACTTCCTGATTTCCCCAGTTCAAATTAAGCCCTATTTTCCAATTAGGCCTTTTCAGTGGGCTAGGCTCTCCTTGAGGACAGGGACTATACGCCATTCATCTTTGTGTCCTCTGGGCCTCGCGCAGGGCCTGACCCATAACAGAGCGTTGCAAACGGTGTTTAATGAAGGAACACGTGACTGCATACTGGTACGTGCACACAGCTGAGTACTGTCTGGGGTGAAACAGTAAAGGCAAGCACACTTTAAAAAAGTATTTAGATGTGTAAGAGATAAAAGCAGCAGTTAGCTAGAGACTCTGAGGCATTATGTGATGCTTCTGAATGCTGACAAATGGCCCGCATTCAGAGCCCAGGGTGGGTTTGAGTTACAAAACTGAGAGAAGCCAGTACAGATGAGGTGTATCCTGGCCCCCCTCTTTGTGTTTCCTTGATAACACCCTGCCCCCAATGTCATTCTCCAGCCATCTCCCCATCTCCCTGTCCCTTTAATTTTGCTTATAGTCCAGACCATGCTCTGAGGTACATGACTAACGGCCCTAACACCACCCTCTCCCCACTGCCTTTAAATGTGGCCACACTACCACTCACCTAAGCCTGACAGAAAAAAATACAGCCCTGTCACAGTCTTGTGGCAAGCTCGGTCTCCCAGCATTAAATCACCATTAAGGGCCTCTGAGAGTTCGATGGCAGCTTTAGTTTTTATTTTTTCTTTCCCCTTTCTTCCCATTTACAACTCAGGTAAAACTTTCCTGCTGTGGGAGGGGAGAGGCTATAAAGACAAGCCATCCACTACCCCGTCCTCTGCGGGGGCCCGCCACCACAATCAATCGGCAAGTGCAGAGGTGCAGAGGACTTTTTGCAAAGCAGCTTTGGGCAGAGCAGCCTCGGGTTGTGGTGCTCTCAGCAGAGGTGGAGAAAGTGATGTTGATGTCTGCGTGGCCATTTGTAAAATGCTTTCACATAGCTGTCTCATTGGATCCTAACAGGAATCTTGTTAGAGAAAGTATTTATTATGCCCATTTTAAAGATGAGGAAACCGAGGTCCAGAGGCCTGGACTAGTTAATGAGACCCTGGGATTAAACACAGGACCTCTGACTTGTAGACAAGAGGTCCTGAGGGACTTCAGCTATTTGCCAAGTGATTTGTTCTCTCTCAAGTCCTCCTGTGAATGTCGGGCTCTGAAGATAGACATACTAGGTTCAAATCCTGGCTTTGCCATTTACTAGCTGGGCGACCTTTTAGAAGCTGCTTATTTATCTCTTTATCTGATATCTAGTGCCACAAATAATATTGCTGAACAAAGAACTACAGAACTGCAGTGGCATACAATAGTAAATACTTGTTTTGCTCAAAAGTTCAGAGATTGGTTGGGAGGTTCTGCTGATCAGGGCTGGGCTCACTTACGCACCCATGGTCAGCTGGCAGGTCAGCTGGACAGTGGCTAGTGATCTAGAATGACTCAGCTCTGCTCCATGTGCCCTAAGCAAGCCTGCCCTGGTTTTCCATGTGCAATAGCATGGTTTTGAGAGAGACGGGAAGCATGCAAGCCCTCTTAAGGTATAGACTCATACCAGCACATTGTCATTTCTGCAAAATTATTGTGGCTAACGAAAGTCACAAACCAGCCTAGATTTACAGGATGGGGAAATAGACTCCATCCTTTCATGAGAGGTGCCACAAAGTCACCTGACACAGGGTGTGCATACCGGGAGACCAGGAAAGGGTACCATTAGCGTAACTGATGTTCTAGAATCCCTGAGCTCTGTTGTTTTTGCACTTTAGAAATCGGGGTTAAAATAATGTACATCACTTGAGACACCATGGGGATAAAATGAGGCAATGCATGTAAAGTGCTTAGCGTAGTGCTTGGTAAGTAGCTCACATAGCAAGGACTCAGAGTGTGGACGCTCGGCCTTGCTCTTTTGGCTTGCCCTTCTGGAAAAGGGACCCCTTTCCCTGCTCCAGTGATGCAGGAGTTTTTCTCAACTCCCTCTGGGTTATCCTTTAAGACGCTTTTGCCCAGAGGCTAATGTCAGTCTCTTACCTTCCTCCCCCAGCTCTCTGTTGTATATTGGCATTTCGTATGAACATTCACTTATATGGAATTTCAGCCCCTTTAGTCACCGACAGTCACCCTGCACTTAGTTATAGAGAAGTGTCACACGTGAGGTGACCAGGAGGCGCGGGCAGCGTGGAGGAAGCGCTGGCATGCTCTGGAGGACCTTCAGCTGCCAGTACAGCTGGTCTATGTGCTTCCTAAGTTACCTAAACTCCACCTGAATTTAGGGATCATACCTAAATCCCACCAGCCCACACGTTGCCACATGTGTTGCCTCATTTCCGCTCCTGAATGCCTGTGGAGCTTGCTTTCTATCTAAATTCTTCTCTTTGCCAAGGACTTGAACTTGGTGCTTGGCACTTAGGTACTTCCTTAATGTGCTAACTCTGGAGGAAGGGTTAGCTTATTTCTGTTTCAGTTTGGTATTTAAGAGAAAGTGATAGTATTTGAGCAATAGCCTCAAATACTTTTTTCTTCTTTTTCCCCGTCTTCTCCCAATATAGAACACCTGCTGTACATGAAATGAGTCTTAGAAGACAGAGGAGAGGAGTTGAGTACTGCCCTCAAAGCGCCCATGATCAGGTAGAGCACCTGGAGTGGACTCACACAGGTCACCATGAGACAGAGGCCAGTGTAATTTAAGAAATGAAGAGGAGGGACAGATGAGATTTAGGGAAAAATCATAGGAAGGAGACTGTGCTTCTGCTGGGTTGATAAAGGGAGACTTCACGAAGTAGGTGGCCTTCCAGGTCGTCTTCATGGACCAACAGGAAGTTGCCAATAACATTTTTTTCTCTTGTATAAGGTCTTACACCACAAGTTAGAAAAATATAAATAAGAGAAGAAAGTGAGTCAGGTCTCGTGTCACGTGCTATTGGTTGATCACTCAACACCCTTTCTCTCCTCGTTCCTCAATGGCCCAGTCTTGGTCACCTCTGGGCAGTAATGTGTCCTCCTAAAAGGCTACACTGCTCTTTACAGCAGTTTCATTGCTCATGAAACCGAGTTCTGGTTAATGAGATGTAAGTGAAAAAGTGTGGGACTTGCAGGAAGGCTCCTTAAAAGAATGACTTTATTGAGAGGATTGGTCTTTTTGCCCTTATTTACATACATACATATCTATCTATCTATCTATCTATCTATCTATCTATCTATCTATACCTGGGGCATAAAGATGATGGCTGAATCTCAGCAGCCATGGTAGACCAGGAAGTGACCTTGAGGATGCCCATATGTTTTAGTCAGGATAGACTAGGGTGGGCTCCAATAACAACAACCCCCAAGCCAGCAGTTCTATATTTCTTCCTCACCTAGATGTTCAGTACAGTTCAGCAAAGAACCTGCGCTAACTAGAGTCACTTCATTACCCAAGCTGATGGAGGCTTTCTCTCGATCCGTGCTTTCAAAATCGCAGTAGTACGTGGAAAGACATGCATGATGCATTGTGCACTGGCTCTTAATGCTTCTGCTCAGAAGTGACATGTCACTTCCCCTGACAGTTCATTTGTCAAACCAAGTTACATGCCATACCAGCATTCAAAGGAGGAGAGTGTAGTCCTATCATGTGCTTAAAATGAGAGGAAGAAAAGAAAGAAAATTAGTGGACAGAAATTCTGTGCTGAGTGCTAGAATGAGGAGCAGAGGTTAGAACACTCCTGAGTTCCTAATGACTTTGCGAGTTGCCATACCAGCCCTGGACTGCCCACCCCCACATTCTTGACAGAATAAACCCTCATGTGTTTAAATCATTATAATTTGGGGGGTTTTGCCAGACGAAGCCTAGTCCAATCCTAACTGATTTATTTCTCCCCACTGTTTAGGTGTGACCACTGACATTATTTGATGAATGTACTGCAGAGGAGACATGCGTCTTTGAGTCCAGCTTCTGAGCGGGGCAGCCACAACAGTTCCTGACCGGGATACTTCCAGGTATGTGTCACATGGTCCCGCCGCCCTGCACGTGAGTCAAAGGCACCTGTCTGCAGGCTGAGCAGACCACTGGCAATGAAACGGCCAGGGCTGCGATTTCGGCCCAATGTAGAGGCTTCATATGGGGTGATGGCTGAATGATGGACTCAGACCCTCTCTCATATGTCCAGAATTTGAGACACACAGAGGGCAGTAGAAAGAAGCTGAGAGAGCAGCAGTGCCTGAGAGAAGTTACATTGTGTGAGTATCTGTCACTGGAGTGTCTGACCCCTTTACTGGGCACAGTACTGCAGGTTTGAACAGGGAGAAGGGGGTCGCGTTCTCTCTGCATTAAGGCTGTGTCTGTCCTGAGGTCTTTCCTCTCTTCTTGGTGTGGCCTTACAAAAAACTCCCCGTGATGTGATAAAAATTAGAGTCTCTCCACCATAGTGTGTGTCCTCTTATCCGTGTCCTTCATCGTATCTGTTCATGATTTTTAAAATGGGACTCACTCTTTCATGTAGCAGCGCATCATGACTGTCTTCCCATGCTGTTAAATATTCTTTTACAGTGTACGAGCGGGTGTCCAGTATTCTATTGTATGCCTATATTTATTTAAGCAATCCTCTGGTGATCGATACTTGGGTCATGAACTGTGTTTTTGTCTGTGTGTTGGGTTTGTTTTTACACACAGCATCAAACTCGACATCCCCGAAGTTAAATATTTGCATACATCCATGATATTTTTATAGATAGGAGTCTGATAGGAAGATACTTGGTAAGAAGGAAGACATTTTGAACCAAATATATAGCATGATATTAAGTGCACAATTGTAAAGTAGAAAAACATAAGGCCTGTCATCACATCATCAGATTTTGCTAGTGCTGGCTATGGGTAAGCAGACAGTGGCCAAATTATCGATAGACTTGAATGCCTAGCGAAAGCCCTGCTGTTAATGAGGGCTTCATTTTTCACATGTGGACAGACAACCGGGAATATTGCTGGTGAATCTCTTTGTCCTTTCCAAGGCCAGTGGGAATGTTGGAGAGAGGCCAGCAGAAGTTATTGTGGCCCATTTCACACTAGCGCGATCTATAATAAACAGCCAAAAATTTCCTTCTGTAGTTTATATTGTGCTTCATTAAAAAAATAAACTGCTGTGTGTTGAAGGGGACTTTATCAGTGTAGAAACAGTCTTATGACAAATAATGGCATAAGCAGAGATAACTCTGTTATGGCTTAATATCCCTACTTCCTATTCATGTCAATCTTGACGCAAGGGAGGCAGTCCCGTGGCCCCTCCTGATTTCACATTCAGTTTTCTTCCCCTCCCGATGTGCTCATCCAGCCAGTCCGCTGCAGACCAGATGAAGGGCCAGACTGATTCCAAGTTCAGTGCTTTTTCCAATAAACCAATGGACTACTTTTGTCTGTCTTTACTTCCTTAAGGAATTCTTAAACTTGCACAAGAATCACCCTGGGCACTTGTGAAGCGCGAGGGATCCCCAGGCCCCACCCCGGACACTCCGCTGTGGCAGGTCTGGAGTGAGACCCAGATATGCATACTTTGAACAGACTTCTCCAGTGATTCTGACAAAGACGGCACACAGGACAGAGTTGAAGAAACACTGTCTGATTTGAACTTGAAATCTGCTTTGTCTCCTCTCCTAGCATGCCTGCTCTTAGAAAGTGACTCCAGCCCCGCCCTGTTGTAACCCTTATCAGTTCTGTGTGTTTTGCAAATTGCATTTGCTCCTCATTTATGGACAAACCAGGTCAGCACTGCCAGGCCAATAAGAGCTGGATTTTCCCTGGCCTCATGCATCAGTGACACATTTGCCAACACCGGCCCCGTTCCGACATCCCTGCAGCCGGCAGTGGTTGATGATGATGCAGGGCACTCCTGACTCGATTTGCAGAGCCGGCTAAGCTTTCAGGGAAGTCAATAAGAAAAATCTCATTTTGATCTGCAGATTGGGCTCATTTGATTTGGAAGTCACTGGTGGCAAAAGAAATATGGGGCCCAGGGATGTCTCTTTCAGGCCCCTCTCTGGCTATAATCACCCCTAAAAAGCAGTTTTCTCCATCTATCTCCTCCTCCCTTCCTGTCTCTGTGGATTCAATGTGTCAGTGATGAAGGGGGGGAAAAAAAGCAACAACCATTCTCAGACTTTCTGGATGATTCTTTTATTTAACTCTGAACAGAGGACAGGGGGTCAAAATGGCACCACAAACCATTTACCCAAACAAGTCCCTGAATGGCTCCTAGGAAACCCATGTGGCCTTTGTGACACAGCCCTGTGACTGTCAGCTTGAAGAGGGCAGAGTGGAGAGAAGAGATGCATCATCATGCCTTGCGAAGCAGCGCTTGGGTCTGGGCGCTCCACGGGCTCCCGTGCGTGTCAAAACGGTAAAGGGGACCTCTGGAACATCTCTTGACTCTGCTATCTCTTTATTCTCCCATCACTTCCCTCATGTTTCCTGTAGATTCTACAACATCCTCCTTTCTGTTTTCCTTGCTGGCACCTTTTCCCATCAAGTTCCTTATCCACAGAGCCACCTGCATGATCACCGGGTGTCTGCTCCTCATCACAGCCCTTGGGTGGCGTTGCGTTCTCCCACAGATACAGTCTGAACCTGTGGGGTCCCGCGTGGGGTCATGGGTGGAGTCCTGGGGACTAGCCACAGGTGGCAGTTGAGATGTGGTGAATCCGAATTGAGATAAGGTGGAAAGTAAGCATCCTATTTCAAAGACTGAGTAGGGAACAAAACGGTATCAACTAAGTTAACAATTGTACATTGGTTGCATGTTGAAATAATATTTTAGCTATATTAGGTTAACTAAAATATTACATTTAGCTTTGGTGTTTCCTTTTTACTTTCTAAAATGTAGCTACTAGAAGATGTAAAGCTGCACACATGGCTCACACTCTTTCTCAGACAGCGCTGGTCTGAAGTCTGAGTGCAAACTGGTCTGCGTCCTGCTCCATTGTTGCCTCCTGTGCGGGGGTGGGCAGAAGTCGGCTTATGACTGTTAGCTTGCGGAGCACAGTTTATTCTTATATTATTACTTATTAATTATTGTGTTATTTTGCACATGAACAACTGTAAGCCTACTTTTGCCACATCCTGTATTTTGGCCATCTGAATCTCTTGAATTAGTCACTCATCTTTTGCTTCTGGGAGTTTAATAAACTATTGCTTCCCTCCATCGCTGCTCTCTTACTATCTCTTACTTATATTTCAATGTCTTCTGGATGTCAGTTCTTGGATGTCACTAGCTCTAAGACGTCATCCTTGAATCCCCGAATCTGGCTTAGAGGCCCCTCCTGTGGATCCAGCAGAATCTCTGTACTTTTTCCTCTGTAGCACTTTCCACAGTCTGTCTGTTCCACTAAATTGTAAGCTCCATTAAGACAAAGGCTTTATCTGTCTTCTGACTAGAAACTTGGTAAACATTTGTTGAGTAAATCTAGGCATCTTATTTAATAGGCAAGGAAGTTGAGGGTACAGAGCAAGAGACTTCTTACCCAAGGCCACACGGTGTGCTACTGACAGAGAAACTTAGGCAGGTATCAAACAGCAGGTGTACAAATTTAAATAAACTGTGACGCTGGGGGAATTTTTTAAAATACAGTAATCAGAGATTTGTGCATGTTGGTTTAATCCCACCCGAAAAGGTGAAGAAAGAAGTACCTCATGCAGAAGCAACTCCGGCGCCAAACTTGGTCCCGCTGGGACAGTCTCCACTAAGGAAACCCCTTCCCCAGCAGCGCTGACTCCAGGGTGGTATTGGACTGCCTCCCTGGTGGGCTGGGAGGAATGCGGCTGGGGGAGGAAGTGGCATGACCATGGAGACCTGGGGTAGGTGGAGGTGGAGCAGATACAGGGGACTAGCTGAGTCAGGGCTTTGATGCGCTCCAGGGAAATGGTCCACCTGGATTAGCAACAGAGGTCACTTCTTGGGATGCTGGCACTACCATTCCTCATGCGGACATGTTTCTGAGCAGAACAACACAAGAAGAGTGATTTTTAGTCATGAAGCCGCCTGGGTTCTGGTACCATCCTCTGTTGCCTGGGTGAAAACCCTGGCGGTCCTAGCCACACAGAGCTTCGTGTGTTTGCTCAGCGTGTCATGTCATAGGTGCTTGTGACGTCAGTGACGTAAGTGATATAAGAAGAAATCTGCTTTTTGTAGGATTTTCTACTGTGACAGAGTCTGACCTTTCCCCCTAATTATATATATAAGCTCAGTGCAGGGAAGCTGGTAAACATATTAACACAAAGAAGGAAAACTTCCCCCTAAGTTCCAGCACCAAAAATAATCCCACTACTTACACTTCTTGTACGTCTTTTAAATATTCTTCATGTTTATTCACTTATATAGTTTTACAAAAGTCAGATACTGTGAATACCACTTAATAGTATTTTTCCTTGTAGATATGTATCATAAACAATTTTCTATGTCAGTAAGTTCTCTTTTGTAATATGGTTTTTATTGCCTACTTAATATACAAATATATTTAAACCCTTCCAACAATCCTCTATTATCGAACATTTAAATTGTTTCCAATTTTTCAGTATTATAAATCACTCTACATGCATTCCCTTGTGCACATTTCTCTAATGTTTGCAAAGGATAAATTTGTAAAAGTGGAATTGCTTACTAAAAGATAAAGCACATTCCTAAAAGTCTTGGTATTTATTTTTAATTAGCCTTCTAAAAGTTTTAGCACAGACTGTTTTTCAAAGTTTCCAAATAATCGCTGCACACAGGCATTTTTAAGTTTGAAAGCTGTATCACGTACTATCACAAAATTTATTTCCCATTAGGTTGATGATATACCCAAAAGAGAAGGAGTTAAAAAAAAATGTCAGAATGAAATAAAGTCTAGACTCCCAATCATATCGGTGCCCATCTGATTATGTCCATGGATCCTTCGAAGTGCCGTTTCCCAGGGCTCCCTGAGAACAGAGTTCTGTGGTCAGGTAGGCAGCAGTGATGTTGCATCCTCCATCTCTGTGCAGAGCTGGAAAAATCCTGCAGTAAATTTGAGAAGGTTCAAGTCTGTTTAAATCAGTTTTCTTTCCTAAGGTCATTTGGCCACCAAACTGCTTTAAAAAAACAATCCAAGCCTACATACATTCCATGGAATGCACTTAGAGAACCTCCCGTCCAGAGGAAGCTGAAGGCGGTCCCTTCTGAGCGCTGTATATGGCTTTTCTTTAAGCCCATGTATTTGAGCACAAGTGGTAGGGCCAGACGAGTCTGAGTTCCCTCGTCCATGGTCACATGACAAAGCTGAGACTCTGTTATCAGGCCTTATGGAGCTAAGACTATTTTCTGATGAGCAAAGGTTAGAATTAAGGCTTTATCCCCAAAGCTCTACTCTCGTCCTGCTCCAGACCAGAAGCAGGTTTGGGAATGACTGTGATTGCAGATGAATGGTCTCTGTCTCATCTTCGTTGAAGCAAAGTCATCATTGCTACCTGTTTCATTTCTGCCCCTAACTATTCGAAGACTCAAATAGACAATCAGTTAAAAGTATACTAGTTAAAAACATCTCTTGGGCTAAGTTTCCTTAGATCCAGAGAGAGAAAAAAGCCAAACTTTTTGGTGCCCAGTAGGTCTGTGTTTCTTAAATATTAGACTTTTGCGTACCACTGTCGTATTTCCTTGTTGTACTATTTATTTCGTGCTTTCCTTTAAGTCGATTTGGAGTTTCCCTCATGTCTTCTTTAGCTTGTCCTTAACAGCAGCAACAGAAATCTGCAAAAATACAGATTTGACAGTTTTGTCTTTTTCTAATAGGTGTTAAGATAAAACCTTTTGCCTGTGAAATGCCTAAAATGATCTCAGATCTCAGGTCGGCAGATTTTTTCTTCAAAGGGTCAGCTAGTCAGTGTTGTAGGATTTGGGCATCACGCAGTCTGTGTCATCGTTACTCCACTTCGCTGTTCTGCAGGAACAGCCCAGACAACAAGTAAACAAAGGGACGTGGCTCTGTTCCAGTAAAGCTGTTATTTGTAAAGACAAGCCGAGCGCTGGTGTTGGCTGTTGGGCTGGGGACACAAAGCACTTACTGACATTTCACCTTGTACGTGACTATACTGGTTCATTTTAGACACAATCTGAATGCACTAACTTGGGCAATAATTGAACAGCAAAACCTGTTTACTGAGATAGTCCCAATTTCAAGTCATGTGTCTCAAAGTTTGAGATCAGATCCACCCCCCTGAATTTCGTAAGACTGGTGTTAAAATAAAACCAGGAACCAGCCTTTGTTACAAAAGAACGGACATCCTGAGACAGCCTAACCTCAAACCACCTTCCTAATGGACTTTACAGGAGTGCCGTGCTCCGTGATTTTACTCTTGCAAAATTATTCTCCATAGGAGGCAGGGAAAAAAACAAAACAAAACAAAACACCACAACCCACGCAAACTGAGCTCCTAAATTATTGACATATTAAAATTTAAAATGTGGATTAACAGAGGCTTTTATGTGAGAGAGCAAGTTTGCCATCAGTTCCCAACCTCACTGAATCTAGACTCCTATCCAACCTCTGCTTGACTGAGCGGGTCCAGGGTTTACCCCAGTGGCCTCAAGATTTTAAGGGGGATACTTCCTAAACACAGCAGAAAGCAAGACTCGCCTCTGCCGCACTCATGTGTTGGGCCACATCGTTCACTGACCTTTGCAGACAGGAATATATGTTCCTGTATAAAGAGGATGAACCCATCTCCACTCCCTGCTCTCTGTTTTTCATCCTAGATATTCACAGATAATACGCAGTAATATTCAGAATTACATCTGAATAACATGTTTCATGCTTACAAAGCTTTTCAAATATGTGGTTCCATTAATGTTGCTCGGTAATTTCAGAAGTTGCAAATTATTATACTCAGCTCAGAAATCTGAGGTTAATCCTGCAGCTGAACTGCCAGCCACGCTTTCAGAGTACCCTGGAGCCATGGTGGCCTGCCCCCACCTGCTGGAGTGGGACTGCCAGGTTCTCCTCAGGGTGATCTTCCCCCCCCTGCTCTGCCACACTCAGCTCATCCCCACCGTCCCAGGACCAGCCCCTAGCCCAGCCCTCCATCTGCCGTGGTGGGCCTAACAGGGACCATCCATGAGTGCTTGGCTAGGTCAAGTTAAGCCCTGCTCCAACACAACTGCTACTTAACGTAAGAACTAGTGTCAACCCCCATTCCTCATTTAACTCCTATCTCCTAATTCTCTGTCCAGTGTTTTCATGGTAGCAGATTCTGAGATGTAGAGGAACTAACTAAACTAGTATTGGCCGAATTGCTAACTCAGCTTTCAGCTACAAAGGGTAATTACAGAATTAGAATGGGGACTGGTAAAGCAGCATACATCAATGAGTTCATTTTTATTGTCATTTGCAAATCACCTGAATAGGTTCATCTGGACTCCATGAATATTATAGCTTAAAGCCACCTTAAATATCGTCCAGTTCAACTCCTGTATTTCATGGTTAAACATGGGAGAAGTTTGCCCAAGGTAATGATTAATAATGATAAATAATAAGAGTGGTTCTCATCTCTTTAATACCATGTACTAGGCACTATTCCAGGTGCTATAAATGCAGAAGGCAGATGGATTGGTACTCTGGTTTACATGAAATGCATTGCGACTGGGAAGGAAAAACTGATGTGCCTGAGCTCACAGGCACGCGGGTGGCGGGGCCGAGGGCGGGCCAGGCTGCGTGGCTCCGGAGCTACAGTTGCAGCACAGTTCTTCCCAAAAGCGAAGCCCTACGTTGTGATGAGAATGGCGCTCTCCTATGGTGCTGAAGATACTTTGCCTCTGTGGTCTTCCTCTTCACACCCATAGCGGCCATCCAACCATGAACCACAAATCAGACAAAGCCAAACAGAGAGATTCTGCAGAGTCCCTGACTGGCCCTGAGTGGGACCCAGGAATGGGCATTTTTAAAGCTCCAAGGTGACTCAAATAGGCGGCCAAGACTGGACTACCACATGGCAGGCATTTTTCCCGGAGAGAGAGAGTCCTGAATGCACGGGGGGAAGGAGAGTAGGATTCAGGCCGAAGGAAGCGCTGGCTCTGGAAGAGGAGCTCTTTTGGCCCCGCGGAGGCAGGTCCTTTTCCCTCCAGGAGGGAACCAGGGAAGAGGCTGCAGAGGCTGCTGTCGGGATGCTTGGAGGCTGTCAGCCTTACTTTTCTTACCTTTCCTAATTGAGAGGCTTTTTCAGAACAGCGTCCAAGGATCACTTGGGCTCTAATGGTCACCACATCCTTTGCTCAGCAGATCGTGGGCTGCCCCTGCCTTTTCTCCCTTGAATATTTCTGAAGACAAGGTTAGAGGCAGCCCCACACCTAAGTGGACACGTGTCAGTTATGCACCTGAAAAGTGTGTAAACAACCAGCCTTGTCAGCTAAAAAGGAGGCTGACTTCTTGCATTTAAAATGAATATTGACTGGAAAAGAAGGGGGTGGTGGAGGAAAGAAAATCAAAAGTGAGAAATATGGCTGACTCAGGCCGACCTCAATGCATATGGTGTGAAATAACATCATTAAGAGAGTTTGGCCAGGGGTTGAAATTATGCAAGAGTCACTTTCAGCAAAACCTAAGATGTTTACGAAAATTGCTCTGGGAACTTCTCTGTTAAAAGCCTAGGAAGAACTGGAAGGTCACCTGAGAAGGTGCACATAATACTTGAGAACAGTTAAAGTGGAGACTTTCATGACTACCAAGAAATAAATGTTACTTTTTTTGAGACTTAGTGGACATAACCCCCAAACTTTAGAGCTTGAAAGATCTGAGTTCAAACCCCAGCTCGACCACTGTTACTTAATTTCTCTGAACCTCAGTTTACTGCATCTGCAGAGTAGGATCCACCATTCTTGCCTGATGGAGTGGTTAATAGGATTAACTGAAGTAATTTGGTGCATGGAAATTAGTGACTGGGCCCAAAGTGACGTAAATTGGAAGCGACAGGACACGTCTCAACTCTGGCGCCTAGTTCATGCGTTTCTGTTTTACGTCCGTCCTCCTTCCTCGCAAAGATGCAGAAGCAGTGGATAACCCGCCACTGTAAAGTGTGCTACAGTTGTGACACGGGAAACTGCATGGGCATAAGATTGCAGCACGGGCACCAGGGAGCTTCCCCTGTCCCTGGTTCCCTAGGGAGAGTCTCTAAAGGGGTCTTAATGTTCTCTAGTGAGAGAAATGGGTAGTGAACCCCACACTTAGACGCAACTTGAGAGGAGTGTGAGTGAAAAATCTTACTGACACTTAATAATTATCACCGAGCGTTTCCCACATTATGTCCTGGTGAAAATCTGGGAATTGTTTTCAACTCTTGCCTCACCTTCATCTCCCTGCACCCAGCCAGTCACCCAGTCTTGTTGGCCCAGCCTCAGTGAAATCCGTTTCCAAATCAGTCTTCCTGAAGTACGTCTCTGACCCTGTGGCTTTGTCTGCTTCCAGCGCTCCCACAGGCCACCCCTCTCTGCGAGGGACCTGCACTGCCCCGCCTCACCCACTCCTGCACCCAGACGTAACTGCCCAGTGCTCCCCGGACACAGGAGCAGCCCCCTCTGTGGTGTGTGTGCAAATTCATCCTGCCAGTCGCAGTCACCCCTCTCCACCCCTGGAAGTGTGGCCATAGTGGGTAGGAACACAGGCTCTAGATTCAAACTCTGACTCGGCCTTCCAGGGTCTGTGCTCTGGGGAGAGTTATGTAACCTCCCTCAACCTTGTGAATACATGGGGGAGATAGTAATGCCCAAGTCACGGGACTGATGAAGGGAGATAACGTAAGTCTGCTGCTTATCATTGTGTCTGGCACGTGGGAGGCAGTCTGCAAGGGTCAGCTGCTGTTATTGTGCTGCTTTCTTTTTGTTCTCACTACTACCTGTTTAAACAAACTCATCATTAGATCTCACCTCCTTCAAGAAGGCCTCTTAATAACACCCGTGCCCCTAGAAAAGCAATCTCTCCTTGTTTTATGCGCCATGACACTTTGATCTCTCGTGAGCACAACATGATTTTGTGTCTCTGTTGTAGTCTTTCCTTTAGGATATAAAGTGACCAATTGCAGGGTGTTATTGCACTAACCTTTATATTCACAGAAACACTTATCATAGAGTCATGACCAAATACTTGCAGCATTTACATAACTTGAACAAATAATAATAATAGACACCATTATATGTGATACTCTAAAAAGCTCTTAGCACTGGGCTTGATTCATAGAAAATTCTCTGTAAATGTTAGCTGTTATTATCATTTATTAAGATTTACTATATTATTGTATGGATTATCTAATTTATCCCTTATAACAGCTCTACCAAGCACGTTTTATTGATGCATAAAGAAGGTGAAATAATTTTCCCAAGGTTTCATAGCCAGTGGGGGGCAGAGCCAGGATAAGGACCCCCTGGGCCCACTATATTCAATGGCCTTGATCTTAAGCCGTGAGTGGGAAGCATCTGACTTTATGGCCAAGTAGCAGATGAGAAAACTGGCAAACTGAGAATCAGGCCTGGGTTGACTAGTCCCAGGGGTTATGCATGGGAAGGAGAGGAGGCCCAGAGGTGAAAGAAGTTGTAAGCTTTAACTTGTGTCAAACTCAAGCAAAAATCATTTAGATTGCATCAAACCATTGATCAAAGTGCCAAAAATGGCTTAATTTTTTAAAAGCACATGTAACTTCTTTTAATCTGCTTGACTAGTCAAGCCAGTAAAAACAGCCCGAGCAGTTTATATGATGAAAAACACCCACATCCTCACTGTGGTTGTTAGGCCAAGTTAGCCAGCCAAGCAGACAGTTAAAATGGTCAACCAGGTGTGGATAGAGTCTCAGAGGGAAACGCCAAGAGGAGCCATTAGCAAAATGCTCTCCTGTCTGTGGAGAACATTTAGAGTATGAGCCGAGGTACCTGACTGAGGGAATCGTGGCTAAGCAAGCACAAAGGAAGAGGGGGACGCTGGCCTAAGAGCCTGGGGACCTTCCGAGAGAGAGTCAGGGCTGAGCCCCTCCTTCTTTCTCTAAAATTCCATGCTGTCTGAATATTTTGGAGTGGGCGGAGAGGCTTTAGCCACCTCGCTTGGTGAAGAGAGGCCTCGAGACTTTTTTTTTTTTTTTTTAAGATTTTATTTATTTATTTTCAGAGAGAGGAGAAGGGAGGGAGAAAGAGCAATGTATGGTTGCCTCTCACATGGCCCTCACTGGGGACCTGGCCCGCAACCCAGGCATGTGCCCCAACTGGGAATCGAACCGGGACTCTCTGGTTCCCAGCCCGCGCTCAATCCACTGAGCTACACCAGCCGGGCCGACCTTGAGACTTTTGAGATACATAACTCGGAGGGTTGAAAGGCATGGATCCAGGATGTTCACCCCTTGTTACAGTGGGAAAGGGGGGATGGCTCTTCTGGGCCCCAGAGGTAGAGGACCCCGGGACGTGACCCTGATTCAGATCTTCTGGGTGCAGCATTCAGCCTTGGGAAGCAACTTTTTTGACAAATGATAAATCAGGAGCCCAGGATGGTTTGCCATGGAACAAACCAAATGTAGCATCGAAGACCTGTTGGGTCTTTAGTAGGAATTTGCATTGGCAATTATGGAGCAACTGCGGCCCTGCACAGGGTAGTGCATTCTGGAACAACCAGAACTTTGCAGCAGTAGGGGAGTTTTCTAGCTTCAGGAAGGCACATTGGAGTTCTGGCTCCAGTGGGCAAGAAAGACCAAGCATGGCTTCATCTTAAAAAAGTCAGGACACGGAGGAGCTGGGCTCCTGCTCACCCAGGCAAGCTGTTCAATGCATATTGTGCTTGGGGAGGGAGAGATGCTATTGGGGGCGGGGGCGGGCATTGTTCACACTCAAGGTTTCAAAGCTAGACAGCCAGCTACTGGTGAGTTTTCCAAATCTGTTGGACCTAGATGGATGGATAGACAAATGCTGAGGTTAGAATCCAGGGCTGTTTAGGAATGAAAGTAGGCCTGGAGGAAGAAGACCATTAAAAAAGCTACACAACTGGAGTTACTTCTAACCTGTCTTTAATGAGAAAGATGAAGAAAATAAACTAGGGCAATTAGAAAATAATGAAGACCTTGCAAAAAAATAACTATTGACAAAGGGCTGGCAAGGGATTTCTGGAGTAACTTGAGCTAACACACACTGTATGAATCAGCAGGTCAGGAAGGGTTGCCTCCTGGGAGAGTCTGAAGTTGGGATCATGCCTACTCGATTTTTGGCAGTTATTTCTTCACTTAGCAAGCAGAATCGTGATTTGAAGTGAACCCAGACAAATGGGGATCCAAACATCCGTAATCAGGGGGAGGTTGCAGGGTGGTGACTGTTCAGTTCAGCAGGGGCTGGTGCATGTCAGGGCACTGGGCCTGAGGGAGGGGTGTCCTAAAACAAAACCACAAAAAGGCATTCACAGGGCAGGCCAGAATCAGTCAGGGTAGGTGTATGGCATGGGAACCAGCTTTTTGTGGGGGATGGGACTTCGAAAGAGCCTGGGTGGTCTCTTCCTGACAGATGGAGGATATGGGTAAGGAATGCAGGCATGGTGAGGTATATTACAGGTGGGGGTTGAGGACTTAGTGTGATTTTGAGCCTCTGAGAACTCACATAAATATTAACCAGACCATTAAGAAATGATATTATAGAATGTTAGAGCTGGAGGAGTTTGGGGAATCACCAAGTCCTGCTCATCTTCTTAACCATTTATTAGGCTGGAGATGTTAACTGGTTTTCTAAAGCCACATGGTACGTCCCTGTCACAACTGGAAATAAAACTATGTTGAGGGAGAGTGGTCTTCATGTCACATTATCTCATTTTCTGGTGATGCCAGTTTGCAGCAGCTCTTACTAACTACCAGGCTAAATAAATAACTTCAGTGTTAGAAAATAAGGAGAAATTCTGTTGGAAAAGAATTGGAAAGATTAGTGTTCTGTGTTAAACTACGGGTAATACCAGATGACCATCCCTACTGGTGGGCAGATGCCCTATAAGTTGGCATGCGGGATGAATCTGGAGGGTAGCTTAGTTCTTGGTGGAATCATCTGGCAAGGGGTAGGGCCGTACTTGGAACTGTTTGTAAGGTAACACCACGAAAGAGTAAGGGCAGGTGTGTCAGACCATGCCGCATCCCCTACTTAAATTTGGAGATTACTTCTAGGTTAAAAAATAAAAAATCCTAGACATTGGAGGGATTCCAGCGACAAACAGCACATAATCAAGGAAATGGAATGGAGAAATTGATTTATAGAAAAAATTAAAGCAACACATTTTTTTTTATGGCTCTGTCACAAATAAGGGCACTTTTTTTTGACATATATCAGGGACTTTAATTGGAATAATGAGTTAATCCAGGGAGAGATGATTTAGGCATGATATCAGAGAACAGGATAACGTGATGGGATTGGGGAATTACCTGTTGAAATGATGAAATTGTCATCCTTCAAATGAGAGCGAGACAAAAACAGCACAATTAGGAAGATGGTACTTAATAGTAATTTTATATAAAGACATTTGATTTTTAGCTTTTGACAACACTGTGAGCCAGTAGCATTATCTCGTCCCTATTTCCTTAGTTTTTAGAGAAAGTTGAACTTATGATGTATCATTAATGTAATAGCAGCTATTATGTGGAGGAGAAAAAAAAAGCACTGCATCCTGTACTGGTTGATTGTAGTCTGCATCTCAATTTAAAAAATGTGAAAATGTGAAAAATATATTTATTTTAGAATTACAGAACTACTACTGTGTTTAAGTAATATCCATACACATCCCTGTGGTGGTACGTATATTTCTGTGGCTTCAGTTCTTGAGTATGCAAGGGTTAAATGAATAGCTGAGATGACTGTGGATGTTCTAGTCAATTCACTTGCTGTGTCCTCATCCTCTGCCCAGAGAATATGTTCCCAGCCTGGTGATTGGGAAGTGGACCAATTCTTCTGGTCACTCCTGTTTGGATCAGCAATAATCTGTGACCCGAACGAAGTCATTAAGTTCCCTTTATTATTATTATTTTTTAAAAAGAACTCAAAGCAGAATAAGCAGTCATTTATATGGGAGGTCATATGAAGTTGAGGCCAGCACTGGGTCACGGCCTCAGTGCCACAAGCCTAAGTTAGTAATGGACAGCAAACCATCCATAAAGCGGAAAGAGCTGGCATGGATTAAGAAAAGCAAAGCAGATGTCCAGAGGGCACCAGAAAAAAACAGACGAGTAAACAGAAACAGACCCTATGCACTTGTAGCCTGTTCTGGCAAAGTGCTCACGTGTGACTCCACGCGAGGCAGAGGAAGGAGCTTCCGTACCTCACTTTTCAACAGAGGTGGTGTTCTAACTGGGTTTGGTGCCCAGCCATTGGATGACCTTGACTTTCCCTTCAGTGAAGGTGCTCTTATCTAAGCCAGTTTGAATGGGTATTTCTCCCTGGCAAGTTTGATCTTTTCTCTCCACTCCTGCCCATTTCGTTAGTGCCTCACAGTTAACACACATTAAGGAAAAGCTTTCTGAAGTGGACGTACGATGCTGACACAGGCTGGATTGAGACGTGAGCTGTGCTAATCCTCCAGAATGAAGAGACTGATGTGATTTCTGACGCCCAAATAACTTGCTGCTAAACCATTGTCTCACTTACTGTGTTGACCCTTGACCCAGCACGAGTTTCCAGGATCTTCTCGCCTCTCACAGACCCCAGGGTGGCCCATTCTCCTGAACTGTTCAGCTGTGAGACTCCTTAAGCCACAACCAGTTCTGCAAACATTCTTTACCTGGGAAACTGCGACCAGCCCTCACGTTCTCAGAGTTTGTGAATCCTCTCTTCCCAGCAGCCTGTGCGGTAGTCTTCAGGATAACAGGCCATTCTGGTTTCGGGAAAACCTCATGCTCTGTTCTGAGCTGCGGTGCCTCCTTCCGCGGTGGTTCTCTGAGCAAACATATGGGCTGTTTGCTCTGCCTTCAGCCCTCATGCATTTTTAATGATTTACAAGCAAAACATTTTTTCCCTCCTCCTTTTTTTATAATAAATTTAATGACTTAATACACATCAAGCAGAATTGTTGGTTTGTGGTGACGGTTTTATAATTCCAAGTTCAAGGGTTTTTTTTTTCTATTTAATTATGCACAATAACTCTCATGGAATATAATGCAATAACAAAAACATGTACCGATGTTGGCATAAGAGCCTGTTGTTTATTAGTATTGGTTCTGTGCTTTATGTTTGAAATAAAATATTTGGAACTAATGTTGGCCATGTTTCCTCCAAACTAGATAAAAAAAAACCAACTTTTTCCCTGAAAATACCATGCTCCAATCTTTGGCGATAAAACCCAGCAGCTCTTGAGATACCATATTAAATTTTATTTGTAGAAAGCACTGTGCTGTGTTGTGTTGCTTGCTTAGAGTTATTTTTTAATACTAATAATTTAATAAAGTGAAAGGCCCATACATTGACCTGTGTTCTCCAGGGCGCCAGAGTGTTTCCCGGGGTTAAGAGACGTAGCTCGCTGAACGGCTGTTTGTTTTACATTCTAACCTATTACTTATTTCTCTTGTTTTCTTGCCAGACCTAGCCTTAGCTTGTAGAATCATTTTTGAATTTTAGAAAATATAAAGTGATTGAATTTTTAGAGTCTACAAGTCAGACTTTTGTCAGGGATTGTCAGAGGTCCTCAAGGAACCTAAGGGTTCCTCAGAGAGCGCCTGTGGCCTTGCTGCAGAGAGAGCTGCAGTGTAGTAGCTAAAGGTACACATTCTGGTGTGCCGTGGTCACGGGTTCAAGTTCCACCTCTGCTGCTCAACAGCGATGCGTCCTTGGGCGGGTCATGCTGCTCTGCTACTCAGCTGCTTTCTGTGTCAAGTGGGGCAAGTAAAATAAGCCACTTTATAAAGCCTGTCATAAAATTTAAACAGAATGATGCTACTATTGTTATTGGTGATGAGTCAGGCAGGAAAAGCTACTAAGTTGTATTATTTTAATGTAAAAATACTGCTTTTAGATGTACATGTGTACATATATGTATCTATAAATATGTATTTTGGGTTTATACGTAAGTGTTGTGTATCATTGGGTGTCTGTATTTTTAATTAAAAATACATAACTTATTTGAAAAAATTTCCATCTTATAGAAACATTTTTTATTGAGGGATAATGGACATTGAGGTGCACAGCCAGATCAGTTTCAGCAAATGCATTCACTGACGTGAACCGTGTCCCCATGACGATATAGAACATTCCCACCACTTCAGAAGGACGCACTGTGCCCCATCCAGGTTAATCCTCCCACCTTCCCACTACCCCAGAAGCATGTGCTCTTCTAAGTTATCAACATAGATTGGCTTTGCCTGTTCTAGAACTTCATTCAAATGGAACCAATCCAGGCATATTCTTTTGTATTGAAGTCTTTTGTTCAGAATAAGGTTTTGGAGACTTATCCATATTGTTGTGTGTAATAGAAACATTCCTTTAAACTGCTGAGTAGTACTGCATTTTATAATTATTATCACACTTTTCCCATTCTTCTCTCCCTGGAAATTTGGGTTGTCTCTATTCTAGGACTATTGTAAGTAAAGCTGCTATGAATGTTCTTACGTATGTCTTTTTGAAGCATATGTTTTCATTTGTTTGGTTATATACCTATGCATCAATTGCTGGGTCATAAGTACATGTAAGCTTAACTTTATGAGGAAGTACTGACTGATTTCCAAGTGGCTAAACACTGTTACACTCCCATCAGCGATGCACAAGAATTCTAGTTGTTTTCCACTCTCACAAATATTTGATGTTGTCTGTCGTATAAATTTCAGCCATTCTAGTGGGAATATATGGTTTGCGTTATGACAGTAATTATTCCAATGAGCAATTCTCCTAATTGCTCAGGCCAGAAACCTTGGTGTCGTCCTTGCCTCCTTTCCTTCTTTCACACCTCACTTCTGACATATCAGCAATTCCTGTAAATTCCACCCTTGGAGTATTTTTTTCATTCATCCACTTCTTCTCACCCCCATTGCCACCCGCGGTCCCAACGGTCATCAGTGCTCATCATCATTAACTTCCTACCCGGCCTCCTGTGTTAGCCTTTGTCCCTTGTAGTGTGTTCTTAACACAGGAGCCACACCTTAGGCCATGCCGGTCTCCACTCAAGACCCTCCATGTGTCTCTTCCATCTCACTTAGAAGAGCCCAAGTTTGTTCCACCCTCTGCAGGGTCCCGTGTGACCTGGATCTGTGGCTGTTTCCACGTGGTCCAACAGCGAACGTTCCCTTCGTCCTGACCGCACTCCCCATAAATATCACACTTCCTCCACAATTCTTTCTTTACCTTGCTTTATTTTGTTGTTACGGAACTTTTCCATTACCTGAAATTACATCTTGTTTATTATCTGTCTCTCTCACTACGATAAAAGCTCTGTGTTGGCGCTAGGACATGCCTAGTAAATGAACACATACTCCATAAATATTTGTTGAACGTATTCTTTTTTGTCATTCCTTATATTTTTCCAAACTATTTGTTTCTCTCTCTCTGCGTATATGTATACATGTGTTATGTATTTTAATGAACAAATCTCAACTCTTCATCTAAAGGCTTTTGTGACCTGACTTAAACGTCTTTTATTTTCATCATATAGGGTAATCTTCCCTCAAAGGGTAAGTGCTAAGACAATATTTCCTGGTTAATTGATTGATGGTAGAAGAAAAGGGGCAGATACTTTTCCAATCTGTTTGTGCATTTGTTTATATATGTATGAATGCATGCATGTATTTGGTGTATCCATATGTATGTGTATGTTTGCATGTATCTATATGAATATATATGTATGCATGCATTTTAACTAACAAATAACATTTCTTCATCCATAGGTTTTGGAGGATAGCAGTTTGACTTGAATATATTTTATTTTCAACATAGTATAGATTTCCCCCCTCAAACTGTCTTTGCATATGTGATTTTTAAAAAAATACAGAAGACCCCAAGTCTAAATCTGAAGGAATCCACAGTCCTGTGAATGACAGTTTGGGAATATGACCGGGTACTGGAATGGGCACAGAGCTCTTTTAATTCTGTCAAACAAAGCCACAGACTAGTGTTAAGGAATGTTTGTGCAATCTCTCCGGTGTGGAATCGGTCACCCAAACACAGGAGTCTTTACAGAGACCCAAAGTCACCATAAAACCATTATAACCACAAGACCTCTTCGGAGTTATCCCCTCAATAGTGAATGCTGCCTTTTAGAGCCAACTCTTATATTCAGAGAAAGTTTGTAATATCTCCAGCCTGAAAGAAACCCCTCTTTCTGTGGCTCATTTACTTCATCTCGGTGGGTCTTGGAAAGAAGGATGGAGTGAAAGCCACTGCTGGCAGCTGACTGTGGATTCTAGTCTTAAGCAAAGTATGGAGAGCTTCAGTAAACTTTGGCCATTTAGCCGTCCTTCATTCCATGGTGAATTCTGGGCAGATATCTTCAGGGCCCAGCAAACAGTGTGCCACAGGGCAGCTCTCTGATTTATGGCCATGGGCATTCTCGGGTTTCCGAGCAGAGAATGAAAATGCACGCTTGCTTGCGGGTGCTGTGAAGGGAAAGCCTGCCCTGGGACCGTCAGGGCTATGAGCAGGGCTCCAGCGGACATAGTTTCTCACCCACAATGCATCTTGTTTGCACTGACATTTCCTGCCCCAACACATGGATGGGCGTGTGGGAGACCCTCCATAAATACATATTCCCTGGAAGGGAGAATGAAATAAAGTAAGAGAAAGAAACAAAGGGGAGAAGGGAAAAGCGAGGAGTTCATTCTTGTTGGATGTGGGCTGTCTGATGGGGAAGGAGGTACAAGCGCTCAGCTGATTTAAGTTATAAAGTAAGTTTAGACCTTTTCCTTCACTGCGAATTCATACACTTGTAATTTTTTACTTAAGATTTACATTCTGACTATGCTGTGAAGTCCATGAGGCTAGAAATTGTGTTTCTTTTAAAATGTCAATATTGTCACTTTGATCCACGTGAAGAACTTGATATCTGAACCTGTATCAAGCCAGTCTAAGGATAGTTCATGTGTGTATTCTGCACAGGGTCTAGTTGGTACAAGCTGATACAACGTGGATGGTTAGTAAATACTTGTGAGTGAACCCCTGATTAAAACAATGTGAAAAAACCTGATAGCAATGGACCTTTGTTATGCTGTTAATGTTCACTAGAAAAACAACTCTGCTGAATATTAAATGGAAGCATCGAGCCTTTTCTCTTGTTCAGTTAACTTCAGAATTCTCAGACTTCCTTTGAAAATATTTCTGCACAGGTCATCATGATCTATTTACCGTTTGCAAAGTAAAATGCCATCAAGAAAGAAAGAATATTTAATGCTATAAAGAAAAACCCTACCAGCTAATAAATGTCAGATTCCCTATTCCACTGCATGGGGAAGAAAAGTAAGATCATAACCTCCTGTGATTTTTGAATGAAAATGGAAATCCTGAAATGTTTAATAACCATTCATGTTTACTCTTTGGGGAGTCTGCTATTTGTGGGGCGCACAGCTGGACTACATTAGGGGTGGACAGTTGAGGTCAGGTCCCTTTGCATCGCCCTGCCCTCGTAGCGCTGATTTGTGCAAACTTTCTTGTGCTGGGCTGTGCAGATGTCTCCCCAGGGGCTTCACAGTGTGAGACAAGACAGAGCTGAGCCCTGTTTTCAGAGAAGAGCCAGGCACATACCTGCGTTGTGCTTTCACCTCCAGGTGCTTTGGCCGCGTGGCTTTGGATGGCCCTCCTTAACCCATGACAGACAGATCAAAATGCCTCTTTTTCAGCCCTTCCAGAGAAAGAGTTCCAAGTTCCCTCGGTTACTTGGGTCAGAGTACAGTATTAGCACTCACAGGCATTCTGGACGACATTGTGGTAGTGTGTATAGGATGGCCGTCCTTTCTGGTAATGTTTTGGTGCATTTGATGCATGTGATAGATTTTGGACTTCTATTATGTATATTAGTTTGTATCGAATGGTTTATTGGTATGATATAATTTGTGATAACATTATTAACGTTTCCAGATTTTCAGCTGCCATGCATTACAGTCTTAATGTATGTACTCTATGACCCACATTCCAAGTTCTCATCATCTACTCAAACATGTGCCTAGAGAGGCACGCATAAGGATCTTCATTGCAGCGGTGATTCCACTGGCAAAAATGTTCTTCGTTACAGTTCTGGTTAAGTAAATGCTATGTATTTATAAATGAGGCAGTAAGACTTAAGAAGGAGATAATAAGATAACAAATTATATATAATAAGGTGTTGGAATGACCCTCTCACACAGGACAACTGTCAAACTGTGGACAAAATACAAAAACACTCACAGACTCTACTGAGTGAGTAACAGTTAGAAGGTTTTAGAAAGAAAAGTTCCTGGCTTTTGTGCCATTGCCTTACTATGGTGGGTAGACGTTTCAGCACAGAGCAGGGTAAGTAAAGCTCTAAAAACTAAAAGCCCACTCTCTTTTTGGTCTAAAGGACCAGAGACAGAGCCTGGGGCAAATGCTGGTATTCATCTGGAGGGCCGTTTTTAATAGCAGGCCTCCGGTTTAATAATTTGTTTAATCATTTGTGCAAAGATGCAAATTATTGATTATTGACCTTAACCTTTGAAAATTTAATGAAGGTTTTATTTTTTTTCTTAAAAAAAATAAAAAGAGAACATTAGCAGGAGCACACTAAAATTCACATGCAATTACAGAAGTGCTGCAGGTTCTTCAAAGCCGTTAGCTGCAGAGAACCCTGCTGCAGGGCAGTCTCTGCGCAATACAGCCCAACAGCTGGGCCGTGGGACAAGTGATGCCACGGCTAAAAAAATCAGAATAAACATTTTCTTTAAGGATGAGGATGCCCTGATAATTCCATCTGGAGCAAATGTAACATCTTACATTTAGGTCTAAATAGTTTGCAAATGTACAGAATGACAGAGGTGACTCAGTGGCCACCTAAGTAGAACAAAAAAATGTTACAGAATTTTGTTCATAATAAGTTCCTTTGTGTACTATAAATAATATTATGTGCCTGCCAGGAAAACAAATGTAATCTTTAGTTGCCCTAATGCAAGTGTTAGTTTCTAGAACAGCATTGCATCCTGTAGCCATGCGTGGCTCTTTAATTAAAGTTAGTTTAAATAATATCAAAAACCCAGTGCTTCAGTCACCATAGCCACATCAAGTGCCCAAGTCACATGTGCTTAGAAGGTTGCTGTATTAGACAGCATATATTCAGAACAGTGGTTCTCAGTCAGTGTGCCGCAAGAATTTTTTAAAAAAGATTTTTATTTATTTATTTTTAGACAGAAGGGAAGGGAGGGAGAAAGAGAGGGAGAGAAACATTACCTCTCACGTGGCCCCCACTGGGGACCTGGCCTGCAACCCAGGCATGTGCCCTGACTGGGAATCGAACCAGCGACTCTTTGGTTCGCAGCCCACGCTCAATACACTGAGCTACACCAGCCAGGGCCACAAGAATTTTTAAAACATGTAATACCTGACTACATGGTCGGGCACTGACCCTTTTCCCTTAGACTGTCAAATAAAATTAATGACAACAGCCAACACAATGACGGCCATCCTGTGCGAATGAATCGAAATCATACCTTTTTTTTTTTGGTCTGATTAGCAAAAAGTATATCTTTTGGTGTGCTGCAGAATTTCAGTAATTAGTTTATGTGTGCCATGAGATGAACAAGGTGGAACATTGCTGATTTAGAACATTGTCATCATCACAGAAAGCTCTGGTGGCCAGCCTTGTTTTAGGTCAAGGGAGGTAAGAGTCACATTCTGCTCTGCATTGGTCAGAACTCCTAGCCCAGTAGACACAGGTGGTTTGCTGCCCAGAATGGAGTCCTCCCATTTCTTGGAAACAAAATGCTGGACTTTCCTTGCTGGAAAACACCCTTGCTCATTCTCAACCTCCTGATTTGAGTGGGATTGGTGCCTCCCCTAACTTCAGGGATGTGTCCTCATTAGTGTTACCAGAGGAAAGCCTCATGGCCTCCTCTGGATGACGTGGTATAAGGATGGGAGACACAGAATTGGAGAGTCCAGACCTGCCAGAGTGCCTCTGGAGAATAAAACTAACGCTAGGTTATTTGACAGAGAGACAGAGGGAATTGAAACCTGGTGGCGTTGTCTGAATTTGTGGACCAAGCATCATCTGAAGCCTGCCCTCTTTCTTTTGGATGACATGCACCCCTAGCCTCCCTTCGGTGTTTGTCACTTACGTCTGGCTGGTATCCCTGACAAATCGGGTTCAGTTGTGAGTGTTCCATTTTGGACAATGACACAGTGTCATGGAATGTTTTCAGAGGAGAAAGACCAGGAGGGTGAAGAACTTCAAGGAAATCTTCTTCTTCTATTCCCATGACCAAATTGTCTTCATTCCCAGGCTAGTCCAAGTGGCCGCTGTGACCGTCTTGACATTTCCTGATTTCCCCTGGGAAGAAGGACTCTGAAAGCTTCCAGCCTTGATTTAAACTAGTGTGGTAGGAGGAGCAAGATCATTTGATGAAGTCACTGAATCCACGGATCTCCTGGTGTCACCAGGACAAAAACTAAGAGAGGCAATCATGTAAAATTACTTTCCTTTTAAATATAAGTGACATTCACATCCGCGTAAGGCTGCATTTTAATAACTCTGCTACTCCAGAATGTGTCACTTTAGTTGTATGATATTATAAAAGAAAACCAGTGGATATTATTTTTGTGTCATTTTCCCCAAGTCAGTACATTTTTATAAAATTCTACAGATTGAGTTAATATTTAAAAGCTGTATGTATAATGAAATTTGAAATATTCTCTGAAGGTAGCTCTCTTGGAAGGCTAATAGAATCGTCCAATAAAAGGCTACAGAAAATTGTTTTCGGAGTCTGGAGGGAGAGGGTGTGAAGACTGTCTCTGTACTCTCAAAATCGTTTTTAAGCTCCTGTTTTGCGGCTAAATAAGCTGCTCCACACTTGCTCTTTGCCACCATCTCCTCTGCTCCCACCATTGCAATGGGAAGACACAGATTTTTCGGAGGGAACTAGCTCTCTAACCCAAAAGGTCACATTCACTGAGAGGTGGGGGGACGGTGTTTGAAAAACATGGCTACTATTAGACAAAGAGTAACCGTTTGATCCAGCAATTCCATTCCCAGGTATTCACCCACGATAACAGAAAGCCAGGACTCCACGGATGGAGCGCGTATTGCAATGTCTGTAGCTGTGTTACTCACAAGAGCTCAAGTGTAGAAGCAACCCAGATGTCCGTCGGTGGATGAATGGACAGACCAAGTGTGGCCTACACTCACCACAGAGTATCATTCAGCCTTGCAAAGGAAGGAAATCCTGACACATGCCACAGCATGGGGGAACCTTGGAGTAGAATCCTGTCACATCTGTCCTTCGGTGCCTGGCTTAGTTCACTTCCCGTCAGGTTTCAAGGTTCATCCATTTTGTAGGAAGTGTCAGAATGTCATTTCTTTTGAATACTAGTTCCTGTGTGTATGTACCACATTCTTTTGGTTCATTTTGGATTCTGTTGTTATATTAGGTTGTAGTTTTTTGTGTGGGATAAGTATTAATCTGTTGTCAGATGAGTGATTCGCAAATACTTCCCGTCTTCTGTGGATTGTCTTTCACTGTCTTGATAGTGAAATCCCAGTTTATCTCTTTTTCTTTTGTTGTCTGTTCTTTTGGTTTTATATCCAAGAAACCATTGCCAAAACCTTTGCCATGAAGATTTTCCTTGATGCTTTCTTCTAAGAGTTTTATAGTTGTTCTTTTTTTTTTTTTTTTTTAGATCTTTGATCTATTGGGAGTTCATTTTGGTATATGCTTTGAGGTAAAGGTCCATCTTCATTTTTTCCCATGTTGCTGAAAAGATTCTCCTTTTTCCATTTAATAGTCTTGGCACCCTTATCTAAAATCAATTGACTATATATATGAGCATTTTAAAAAATTACAAAAAGATTTATTTTTTGTTTGATATCTTAGAAGCTATACAGTGTATAAGAAGGCAAGCAAATATTACTAATAATTTTCCATCCAGATTAGCATTATGATATCTCTCTTTTTTTTCCTTAATTGTATGCAGTTACTTAATCGGGTAGGTGTTAAGTGGAAGACAAAAGGAAAAAGGTTAAACGATGTCTGCCTTATGTTTCTATGTATGTCTGTGCTTTTTGTGATCAAATTCCAGTTGTACTGTAAAATATTTTAAACATATTTTCACTTGGCATTACACAGGGATGTTTTTCACACACTTACCTATTCTTTGAAACATGTTGTTGTTTAAGGCGCACCTGAAATATCACCGTTTCTAAGAGCCTTTCCCTGCTCCCGTGGACCCCAGGTAGAGTCTGGGCACATTCTGCAGTCTCAATACCCTGGACACTTGCTGCCACACATAGAGCACGCAGTAGGTGCTTAGTAAATGTTGGTTGAACTAAAGAAGGTCCCTCACACAGAGCTCATGTTTGGTAAATGGTCAGCTTGAACCTGTGACATCTCCTCATCCCTCTTCCCATCTTGTACCTATCATGTCCCTGGACAGCAGCCGGCTCTCGGGGGAGGTCTGGCAGCTGCTGGCTCACCAGCAAGTACTGCGGAGGCCAGTGCAGAGCAGGTGGCCCAGGCTTGCTCCCTAAGCCCTCCGTGACTCCCCAACGTGGAAAAGGCTCTGCATCAAGATGCCCATCCAGTTCTATTCTGCCCTGCTGCCCGAGAGATCGGGCACAGCATTCACGGGAAGGAGGAAATGAAATGACAGTTCTTTTGGCAGATTTTTTCCTCACTGCTTCCTTGTTTGGAAGGCACTTGTGGTCTGAAGGGTAATGTTCCACCCGCCCGGAGGGAGCCTGACGCCCTGGGTTGTCCTCGGCTCCCCAGGGCGAGGGTATATAGACAGTGCACCCCAGGTAGTTCCATCATTTCAGCCCCTTCCCCTCCCTCTCCACACCTTTCAGTAACCCCAGGAGAATCGTGTTTTCAGAGTAACTTGGCTCTGGCTACTTACTTGCAAAGATGATGAAAGTCATAACGTCGATTCTGCAAACTACACACAGAGCGCTCTCCCCGAACTCCCCGTCTTCACGACTTGAGCAAGAGGCCTCGGCTTTCTGCTTGAGTAACTGATGGAATGGCACCCACTCCTTGGGCAGGTGCTCTGTGGGTGTTTCTCCTGCCTCCTCAGCAGGAACGGGTTCCAGGCTGTCGATAAAGAACATTCTGATGCCGCCATTCCTACCCACTGGCATAGACAAGGCCCTTCGAACACAAGCTGTTTGGTCAAATCGAGAACTATCGCAGAATGATATAAAGTCTGGAAAATATAGGATTTCATTGTATTTCTATAAGTAATTAATGCTAACATAAAATAAGGGCAGCTAAAACAAATTGAGCTTTGACTCTATGCCAGGAACTAAGCCGAATGAATGCTCTCTGTGCTTTTTACAAATTTAATCTTTGTGACACTGTGATCATTTGGCCATTGAGGAAGTAGAGGTTTAGTGGCTTGTTGGAGGCCGCACAGCTCACCCGTAGCTGTCCAAACACTGGTGGTCTGTCATCGCCGACCCCATGCTCTTTCTCTCCATCATCTCCCTCTTGTTAACTCCTGCTCATCCTCGTTAATTGAAAAAAAGAAAAAAAATAAGTATCTGTATCTTAAAGTTAGAGACGGATGCTACCTGAATAGTTAGAACTATATCTTATCTATGTGTGGGCATCGCTGGAAGAATCTTTGTTATAACCTTAGGAAGAAATTTTAACTGCACCGAGTGCCTCATGAGGAGTAAACTCTCCAATCCAGGGGAGGGGTATTCGAACAGGGCTGAGGGATGATTATTAGTCAACAACACAGCGAAAGAGATTCTTGCCATGGATAGGTAGTTGGGATAAGTGACCCTCAAGCTCTCTCTTGTTTGTGAAATCCTAGGAAAAAGGATTCTAGTCAAGCCTTTGTAGATTTTGTGCCCAGCTGGCTTTCTCTGGGACATTTCTCTGCCCCATCCGGAAGGACACAGGGATGACCTGCTTTACCTGACTCGGTTCCCTGGCCATGGACAACCAGAGAAGTTACCAGGTCCAAGATGAGCCAATCCGTGTTCCTTCCTCAGGAATTTGAGATTGGGATTAAAAAAAAAAAAGCAAGTCTTGGTTGGTACTTTAACCTGAGGAAATTTAAGTCTCGCTAGAGACAGAGGGAGCTGGTGGCGGGGTGGGAGAAGTACAAGTGACAGATGGTGGGGAAGTGCCCCCTGATGGCCTCCGGTTCCCAGCTCCTGTTCTTCCTGAGGGCCTGGGGATCTGGTGAGACACTCCTGTATCTTTACAATCAAGTCCCCCACTGGGTTTCTCTTACTTGCAGCCAATCAGAAGAGGCTCAATTAAGAAAGGGACAAGTTGGGAACACCTTGTCATTGAACATTGGTGAAAGGATAGGTGTTCCCTGCTCTGGTAGGTAGCCTGCTTTGCTGGATCACAGCGACACTGCAGCCTCCAGGTTGGAGGGTCTCCAGACTGATTCCCCACCTCCATTACTTCACCTGTGCTACTTTCAAGTCTGTAAACGCTCAGGGGAGTCCATTTCCATATTGGGCAATTGTATGAATGTGAAAGATTTATTTGATGTAGCTGTGGTTTGGTGAAAAGAAGGATGCACTTGAAGGAAAGCTTACTCAACAAAGGAAGTGCAGGAAACCTGTGTTTCAGACCCGATCCAACCATGACGTCTCAGAGTTTGGCCTATGTCTCATTCTCCCGAGGTGTGTGAGATGTCGTTGTCATTTCCACAGACGTTCATGGAGATCCTTGGTTCCAACATATAAATCGCCACTGAGGCCGGCTTTACGGCAAAACCAGCGAAGACTGTCTGCTGCTTTGCAGTGAAAACCTTGGGGCTCTTGGGCAAACTCTTGCACGGGGCATGCTTAATCAGAGAAACATCACCCCAGAGAGATGAATAATCTTCCCATTCTTAAGGAAGTCTGGACTGTTTTTCCAGCACACATGGACAACTCATAATTATTCTTAAGTAACCCTGAGAATTTTAACATGAATTGAGTTATGTGTTTCTTGTTAAATGGATCAAATTTCAACAAAGCCCGGGAAACATCTTGAAAAATCACATGAATGCAATTTCCAAAGAAAACAATCCAAGAATTACTGCCAAAGAGTTTTATTTCCACTAGGAAGGAAGAGAAGAGTTTCATTTTGCCCCCCACACAGACTGCATGTTCAATTTGTGGTCTGCAATGGAAAATTCTGCTGATTTTGCTGAATTCAGGGGAGGAGAGAAATGAAGGGGCCTATTGTTGTTTGAGTGATAAAACTGTCTTTCCTCCTCCACTATTAATATGTTATTAGCATTCAGTTCTGCTCTACAAATACTGAGTTTCAATCATCTATGAGGTAGTCTGGGTGGGGTGACAAAGAACTGAGCACTTGATGCTTGTCCCATGGGCCTGTAGGTGGCCTAAGGTAGGTGCCGCCAGCCCTCACAGGGCCCTCGTGTGAGTCAGACAAAGATGCCCCTTTCCAGAAGAGGTAGCCTTCTGGCAGATGCCCTTCTGACTGCCACATTCCTGCCTGCAAGGCATGCAAAGGGCTAATCTGCGGTCACCCATTGTCCAAACAGTTGCAACACAACTGCCGTTCTCCACGTTTGGTGAGAAGAATCACTTGGGAGCTTGTTAGGAATACCTAAGCCTCACCCCAGATACTCGAATTCGGCAGGACTGAGAGGAGGTCTGGAGATGGCATTTACAACACCCACCCACCCCCCGCCACACACACACGTGTTTCTGAGGCAGGTAATCTAAGAACAACAGCCCGAGAAGAAAACATGTAAGAAGCAAATAGCCTGGGTCATCTGGAAAGAGAAGGGATCAAGGCTGGCTGACCTTATTGGAGAAGGCCTATGGAAGATGGAGTATTTTAGTTATGTGATAACTAAGCTATAATTTCTGGAACTTTTGCCTTGGTAGAAAAATGTTTTCATTTCCCAAAATGGATGAGAAAAGCTCAGCTGGGCTTATTTGAAATTGTCCAGAAGAGAACAATGACAGCTGAAGAAAATTGTTTCTAAGATAAATTCCTAAAATAAGCTTTGGGGACTGAAAACTTTGTAGCCACTCGTGCTAACTTCTGCCTTTGGACATGAAAAAAAAAATGATAATCAACATGCTAACCGGGACAAGGCAGAGATTGGCAGTGACACCGAGGCACGTCGAGATGTGATACCTCTGTGACCATCTTTTCCGTTGGCTTCCCAGATGGCCCTCCAGGGGCACCCCTAAGTCTCCAAGGAGCCTCTGATGATACCACACACACTCCATCACGGAAAACACCTCTGGCTCCTGGAACAACGTTTCCTTTGGAAATGGGACTGTGGTGCATATGAATGGTGGTTTCCATTAAAAAAATTCATTAGAGGTCTTTAAGGCTTTCAGCCAAGAGCTTTGTACTCTTTCTAAAGATCAATATTCTGTCATAACAAGGAAAATATAATCCAAAGTATTCTTTGGCACAGCAAACTTTTCTTGCCTCATTTCCCCCAAAGTAACAATTACCTTTTTGTTGTTTCTGCGATTTGGAAAGAGGAGTTTTTCTGTAGTTACTGGGTCAGCCTTCCCTCTGTACGTTTTGTCTGTGGTGGAGGCAATAGTTTTATCCGTAGGGACCACGTTTGAGAGAGCCCAGAACGAGGACATGGGAAGAGAGAGGTGTGATAGCAACCCCATTGCACAGCAGTCCGCATGGCCCTGCAGCCTGTGTGCTGGGGAATGGCAAGTGGCTTCCAGCATTACAGCTGTTCGTCTGTCATGAGACACATAACAGGGTCTCACGTCCAGAACCATTAGCTCTTCCGTTGTCTGCCCTCTCATGTACTGTGGCTCCATCCCCTCGTCCTGGCCAGCATCCCTCTTTTCTTTCCCAGCCCTTCTCACTAACCCTATGAATCCTCCACACTGCCCTGCTCCTTCAACTGTTTGCACACTCAATCCCAGCCTGTTCACATGTCCCTCTGATGTTTGTGAACTGAAACCTAAATCTCCCAAATGGTGGGCTTGCATGTCTCTATCCTAATATTTGTTCAAACTTTCTATTTGAATATCCTGGAGACACCTAAAACCCAGCCTATCACAACTGGAGATCATTACCATCCCCAAATTTCCTGCTCTACCTGGGTTGGCTTCAGTCAAATTTTGATCGATCGATCGATGGATAGATAGATGTATGTGGACACGCACCTCATAGTTATATTTTAGGCATGAATCAATTGAATTGAACTCCAGGGGAAAAAAACAATACAGCAGTAAGATGATCAGGTTGTAATACTCTTCATGTCCCCATACCTGGTATTAATTTAAGAATATTACATTTTTATGTCACACGTGAAGAGAAGATGTTATCAGTGTATTTCAAAATGTGCATAGCATACGTGTTCTGCAGGACTTTGATGGAAGCGCTCAGAAGTTTCCAGTCTAAAGAGGGATTGGAAACACTGCATCTCTCTACTGCACGATTTCTAGGGGTTCTTAATATGCTTAATTGACACCGTGGCTGCGAGACAGGGAAAGAGTGTCCAGCATCTTCAGACTTTTTTAAAACCATGGAACCCTCTCTTCCCACTTTTATCTGCCTTCTCTTCTACACACATGCACACACTCACATGTTCGTAATTAGTGTTCTATGCAATATACTTTCAGGAGTATTTGCATTTATTTATTAGGTTCTCCTAAACAAGTAACATTTACCTCCGAAACCCAGCCTTTCGTCCTAGTTATTAACAGTTTACCTCACGGGCTAAGATGAGCTTTACCATCTTCTATGAAGCAAACAGAGAAAGAAAAAAGAGAAAAGTAGAAGGGTCCTGGGTGATGAGGGCCGGAACCACTGCAGCAGACCAGAGAAGGGTGGAGCTGACGCTGTCTGTCGTGGCCTCCCCACCACGCAGTCCCCTTGCTCCTTGCTCAAGGAATCCTGACTTTGCTCAGTATCGACCTCTCCCCATGAGGCCTTGCACCTTGAAAAGGGTGACCTTCTATCCAGCTGTAGGTATGGGCCTAATTGGTTTATTACTAGTCCCATCCCCCTTGTCTGGTTCCAGAAAGGGCACATGGTCCAATCCTGCCAATGAGACATGAGGGAAAGACAGTGATGAGACTTCTGGGGAAAGTTTCCTTCCTCTTAAGAAAGAGATAAGAGAAAATGGCCTCTCTCCTTCCTCTGGATGCTGTGCCTTGAGAATGTCTGGAAATGCCATCTTGCTCCCAGTCTGGAGTTTAAATTAACACCAACATGGCAAATCAGAGGGGAAGAGCCCGAATCCTTGAGGACAACATTGAATCCTATCTCCCTGAAGTCTGCCCCTTCTCTCAGCTTGTGAATATTTTTTCATGCCCATCCGAGTTGAAGTTTCTGTTGTTTGAAATCAGAAGCATTCTGTGTGTAGCTGAAGCTGAGATAAGTCAAAGATGGCATTTCGGGAGGAGGCTGCCAGGGTCCTCCACGTTCGTTTTATATCTGCGGCAAGGCAAGACACTCCACCAATGTTGAGATGAAGCTATATGGAAATATTACATGGTAACCTGAAAGGTGTCATCTGGCAACACCTGCGCTCATTGACCCCCTGGATCTGGCAAAGACTGGGAGAGAGAGAAGGTTGTGGTGAAGATCGATACTGGGGTCAGCAACTGGATCTGCTGCCTAATTCTGCCTCTTGCTGGCTGTGTGACCTTGGGCAAAGCACTTAACCTCTGAGCACTGCAGTTGCAACTGTGAATATGGGATACATAATAGTATGTACATCATGGAATTTTTTAGTGACCATTACAGAACCTAACCCATGAAAGTTCCCACCACACAGTAACCGTCAGCCTGCAAAGGGCTTCCTCTCAACGATTGGGGCAGAAGAAAGACACTCATTGGACTCAGGTGTCAGAGCAGGTTATTAAAGTACTTTCTATGTCACCTTCCAATTATTAAACTCTCAGTTTCGTAGAGATAGGACATAGAACGTGTCTTATTCATTTAATATCTTCGCCACATTTGAAACAGAAAAGGTGATCAGCAACTGTTTAGGAAGCAAAATTAAATCCTGCGGTTTCTTCTAAAAAACACCTGCCCATGCTTAATTCTGTGTGGTGGAGGTTTCAAAGCACGGCTGTGAATTCTTTGACACTCCTCCCAAGAGGTGGATCTGTATTAGCTCTTGAATCTGGTCAGGCTTATGACTTGATTAGCCGAGTTTCTGAGGCTGAGTCGTAAGAGGTCATGCGGCCTCCGCCGCACCCGCTGGAACACGCAGAACTCTGTGTCAGGAGTCTCACTACCTTGAAGCTGCCTTGCTGTGAGGAAGTCAAGGCATGTGGAGAGGCCGTGTGAGGGGCCCTTGGACAACAGTCCTGGCTGCGATAACGCTTCACATGGTGCCAGCCTGGACCCTGACCTGAGTGAAGAAGCCTCTAGATCAGCGGTCCCCAAACTTTTTGGGACCAGAGACCACTTTCATGGAATACAATTTTTCTGTGGACCAGGGTGGGCAGGATAGTATCGCGATGATTGAAGTGCATTACATTCAAGTTCACCTCCTGCTGTGCAGCCCGGTTCCTAACAGGCCCGGACAGGCAGTGGTCTGCAGCCCGAAGGCTGGCGACTGTGCTGCAGGTAACCCCAGCCCGTAGCTGTTTAGTCACCCCAGCTATTCGAGGGATCTTAGCAGGAGCCCCGACATCAGGAGGTGGAGCTGAGGCATAGCCACTGGGCCTTGTCTGACTCCCTGACACAAAATATCTGTGAGCATAAGGTGGCGGTTGCTTTATGCTTCTAGGTTTGGGGTAGTTTGTTGTCATCTGTAAATAACTGGGAGACCTTCAGTTTGATTGTGCAACTTAGTGGCTTGTGGCCTAGGCTCCCTTTTAGAAATAAAAGCAAATATTAATGACTTTGAGAAGAGTTTGGATATTCACGACTCCTCCTTTAAAACTTTGTTATAATTAGAGACAGCCTGGTTAGGGATGGTGTTTGGTATTTATGTTCAGTTTTCTCCTTCTAGAATTCTGTGGAATGAGATATAGCTCTTGATATACCTGAAAACTAAAAAAAAAAATTGTAGGTTAGCTATTTCTTTATCTGGTTTATCCACTGATTTATTCACTTTCTACCTTAGCAATATTAGAGGCTGAATTTTATTTACCTTTGCAAAATGAGAATGTGGCCTGTGTGATCCAGCACCATTATTAGGCCAGTGCCTAAGACATAGAGGACACTCAGCAAGTAGCTGTTGATTCTTCAGAGACTGTGTATATGCTACATTGTATGGGTTGTACCTTATGATGTACTTACACCAAGTGGATTTAAATTGTTTACATGAATATAAAATAAATTCTATAATACAACTAACATTTCATATTATAGGGTTTATTCAAAGGGGGTCTTTTGAGACTAAATCTGTTAAAATTTTGAATGTTTTCATGTTCAGGTAGAGAGAGAGATTCTTGAAATAAATTAGGCAGATAACTCAGTTTGATGCATTACACTTTTTACAACTTGTACTTAAATGTAATACCTGTCTTTTGTTTTCCCACCCAATACTGTGAGGTAGAGACATGCAATGTACTATTATCATCATCACTTTACAAAAGGGAAAGGCAGATTTCAGAAAAACTCAAATGATTTTTCTTAATTTCTTTTCTTTTACCTCATAGGTATGGGGGGAAGGGTTGTAACACAGATTTTCTGACTTCAAAGTAATCTGAATTTTTTCACTACATGCCATTTTTCATTTTAACCTACAGTGAATGAAGTTAAACTTCATTGACTTGAAGTGGTAGTTAAACTTAGAAAATTAGGTATTCTTTCTGGTTTATTCCATAAATACAGAACCATACTTGGAAGTTGAGGGGGTGGTGAGAAGGACCTGGATTTGAAGTCAGAGCTGAGCCACATGGATGTGACTTACATTACAAAGCTCTGTAGAATTTCTCAGGAAAATACCAAAAACAAAACAAACAAGAAAGGGTACCTGGAAACTCTGTAAATTTGAAACAGTACTTAACTGTCTGGTAACAGTTTTCTCATCTATAAAAGGGAGCTGATTACATGCAGGGCACAGGGTTGGAGAAAATTAAATAAATAAAAATACAAAATGTCTGAAATTCTCTCAATTCAGTTCTGTGTTTCTCTATACCTGGCTTGGGAGATTTTAATTGTTGAACAAATTTGAAATTAACTCTCTATATAATGAAATAGCTAATTCAAGCCACAGTAGTTTTGCTCTTCATTATCTTTGCCCTCCTACGTTTTAGGCTATGTTGAATCCTGCCAGGCTCTTTAGCATCTGGATATTGCATATAATTCAGTTTGTGAATAAAAATATTCTACCGGTTCCTGGTCAACTTATTTTTTTTTTTCATTCCAAAATTTGGCTCATTCCTTTGTAAATGAAGAATGGCAAAAACTAATGCAGCTTTTTAAAAGAGTGTGTTTTTAAACGACCGTCATGTTCCGCACAATAGCTCCACAAATGAAGCGATGTAGACATTCTGTGCATGACCAGAACCCAGCTCTGAAAACGGAGCCACTCACGGACTTGTTCACTTAAATAGTCATCGATCAATATTCATTGAGTACCCATTGTGTATTAATGATTATGTCGGGTAATGAGATTCAGAGGCGAGTAAAACCCAAAAATTTCTCTTTGAGGCATTCTAAAACACACACACACACACACACAAACACATCTCCCCCGAAAATGTTTTCCTGGGATTGCATTCCTTGAGCTTTCAGCCCTTCTTCCCCAACAGCTGCAGAAGGTTCTCAGAAGCACATTTGCAGTATCTCCAACTACTTTGTCACTGTTGGCAGGAGACGGAAAGAATCATAGGTGGAGCTGTTCTTTTAGTAATTAAGCAATGATCAAAACTTTGCTCATGTTTTCCACCACTATTTGTCATCTAATTTTCCACGACCATTAGGATACTACGTGGGAGACAAGTGTGTACAGGATCATACATACAACAAAAAGAAAACATACCGACCACACACCCAGGAAACAAAATATGCTGGGTGAGGCATAATTTACTACTCGGTTTTAAAAATATGTATTCACCCCATAAAAGATATGTTTTTTAAATTTTTATTTATTTTTAGAGAGAGGGGAAGGGAGGGAGACAGAGAGGGACAGAAACAGCAATGTATGGTTGCCTTTCACATGGCCCTCATGGGGACCTGGCCCGCAATCCAGGCATGTGCCCTGACTGGGAATCGAACGGGACCACTTGGTTCCCAGCCTGCACTCAATCCACTGAGCTACACCAGCCAGGGCCCATAAAAGATATTTGCTAAAGATTTCACAAGGACATCTGTTGTTTTGCCTGACCACCTCATGTTCCTTTTTCTGGTGGCGTCACCCTCATTGTGCTTGGGGTAGCCAATGCTGTTCCATTCTTAGGCCGTGTGTTTGGATGTGCTCCCCAGATCAAGCAGTGGGCATGTGAAATAAGCTGCCAATCAGCATACGCCAATCCTCAGGCCTCAGTCATTGGCTCTGAGGCAGTTATGTGACTCAAGCTAGTCCAATGAGAGCTTCACTCAAGTTGCTGGAAAAGTCTAGATAAAGGCACGTGGTCTTCCTTTTGAGATTGTTAACAAATTATGATGTATCTTTGGGACGTGAAACTGCCATTATCCTAACATGTAGGAAGATTCATCCAGAGAGTAGACCCAACCCCAAAGAAAGAACTAAGACAAGGGGAGAAAAATCACTCCCTGCAATGTATAAGCCTTTTTGTCAAGACTAAAAATTCCTTAAAATTTTTTGTTTGCTTTTTTTATTATCAAACCTGTCACTTTTAGTAACTTCTCTGCTACTTTAGATGTTTATAAACTAACCAGTATATATGTAGTAGTTAAACACTCACTTTGCTTTAATAAGCCGCCTTTCAAGCCATTAGAGAAAGATTTAAAGGTTAAAGAATGACGTGGTAGGTAATTTATGTTTGAATCAACCTCCTGTTTTATAGACTGTGTTAAAAAGTACCTATAAATATTTCTTCTTGGCATCTTCAGTAATGGTAATGGGTTAAGTGCCAAGCACATTCTACGGGTTGTTCAATTCACAGTGATCTACCTGAGCAGGGGCTTCCCTCCCATTCTCCACTTCCCTCTGTTTATTTCCATCATGACTTCAAAGTCTGTCTCTTCTGCAGTGCAGGGCAGTGGATGTCTAAGAAGGTCACTGATAGAGATGTATTTCTGGCCTTAACTTTCTGCTTTTGCCACCAGGATTCTGATTTTTATAACCACAGGTAGAAATCTGGGGATATACATTTTTCACTTAGAAGCCCAATAATTTTAATCCATGTGAACTGCTCTTGGTGAAGTATTGGTTAAAGAGAATTCTAGAGGATTATTGTTGGAGGGAACTTGACATATGCTCTAGTCCCGTTTGTATCCCCAACACCCTATTCCTGCTATTGAAAATTAGAACCTAGGCCCAGGAGTAAATGCCAATGGTGCCAGCACTGGAATCCAAGCCTCCTGATTTTCTCCAAAGCTTTCTCCACTGTACTTGTGTGGTCCTCACACAAGCCAGAAACAGAACGCAGCTGTTCTCTCCTCTGCAGCTCCTTTTCCTCCTCCTTTTCCCCCTGCCCTTTCTTCCTCCTGAGAACTAGGCCCTTGACCTCAGCCAGCACACCTACAAGTGTAGGTCATTTGTTATTATCAATATATATGAGTGATTGACAGTGTGTACTCTCCCCACATAGCACTTTAGAACGAGGTCAAAAATTTTGTCTTTACCAACAGAGAGCAATATTTTCTAAAATAAAACCTCAGAAATTTCAGTTGCCTAGATCATTGGGCTTGAATCTCCTGTGATAAAGGGGAAAAAACTGGAATATTTTTGATGATGCTGATGATGAGGAGGAAGATGAGGATAAAGATGATGGGGATGATGATGATGATGATAGAATTCTGTATACATTGTTTATTTTACTCCTCACAATCGTCCTAAGGTGTAGGAATCATTATTACTCTCATTGCTTTTATAAATAAACTGAATCAGAAACAGGTTAAGGCAATTGCCAAAATTCTAGGTAAAGAGTGGAGCTGGGAATCAAAATGAAGTAGTTGAGCTCCTGAACTTGTACAAAACAGGTTGGTGGCTAAATAATAGAATTGAATGACTTGCCCAAATCACAGTGGGCAAATCCCCAATTCCGAGTCTTCAGGAATGGCCAGGAAGACCATAACTCGTGCTGCTTTTTTATCTCTCCAAGTTTCTAGGACGGTATGACTATGTAGAACAGTGACAGTATTGGTTACTAACACGTTCTAAGAAGTTCTGTATGTTGGATTTGTTAAGGCCCTTTGAAAACACTATGCCATGTAGCCCCATGGTCATGCCATGAGTTGAGTATTGCTATTGCAGAGAAATGGTTGCATGACTTGCCCGATGTCTTGCCCAAGTTGATAGCAAAGCCTTCGATCAGATGAACTTCTTGAATTACTCTTCTAGGTCTAAAAGTGTTAGAAAACTCCAGGAGTCCTTGTAATACACTACAAGAGTTTGGTTTCCCCTTGCAGAACTAACCCTAATCTTAATGTGGCTGCCCGTGGCTGAGAATCCTTTCGGGATACCGTGTCTGGAGTTGTCATTAAGCATTTTTCGATGACACCAGAGTGGAATGACACAAACCCTAGCATATCCCACCGCAGGAGCCAGATGGGGTCAGGCCAGGGCTCAACTTCTGAATAGAAGTGAACTTTATGTTTTATTTTTCCAGATCATTGCTAATATGGAGTCCATTGGAAATAACGAAAAGGCTCCCTTTCAGAGACTGCATTATTGTTTCTCAACAGTGGATTACCAAAAAGTAAAATTTAAAAGTCATGCAGTTTTATGTATCCTCCATGTGTAATTTCAGTAGCTTTCTTTCTATTAAAGCTTTCTTCTCCCTCTCCCTGCCCTTCCTAACAAAGCAACTCTCCAGCTGATTTCCTGTCTGTGGTTTTGAGTTAAGCTAGAGCATGTGGGTTGAGCCTGCAGCCCAGAGTGAACTCACTCCCAGCACCATCTGCACACCTCATTTGACACTGAATCATGCGTTCTTCTGTCCTAATATGTCTCTCACATTGCTGATTGTATTGTTATTTACACTTTTGTGTGTTTAAGTCCTGTATCCTTAACTGGCTTATAAGTTCCTTGAGGTCAGGGATTGTGATTTCGTCTTCCTTGCAGATCCCACCATGCTGGTCACCACGTTGCCAATGAAACACGTTGGAGGAACTCTGTATGTGCTATCCACATTCTCCATGCCTTGCACATTGGTGACTTTATAATCTTCATATCCTTGAGGTGCAGCCTCTGCTCGTGGCATGGTGACAGGCCCCCAGGAGGGTTCAGTGAGAAGTGGTGGGTTAGGGTCAGACCGCTTGGGCTTATGTAGAAGCTCCACCACTCGCTAGCTATCTGACTTCAGAAATGTCTTAACCTCCTATAACTCGGTTTCCTCAATATTAAATTGCAAACGTTCATGTCTATATTCTAAAGTTGACTTAGGATTAAATGAACACATAAATTGCTTAGAAGAGGCCTGGGTGTTTGGTAAATGATTAATAAATAGTGCCTATTATTATTGTTATCACTATTATCAATGTCCTTCAGCCAAAGACCACCAGGAACATGCTTTAGTTGAACAAGATGGGTTTATTGCTCATTACAGTGAGGGAGAACACACAACTTGAAGAGCCGTGGGGCACCTCGGGAAGAGGGCGTTAGAAAGAGCTTATTGTAAGGTTTGGCTTGTGTGGGGTGATTTGGGAGAGGGTTTAAGAAAGCAAAGTTTTGCTCTGGGTGGATGCTGTCAGAAAGTAGAGTTAAGCCTATGGCCGTGTAGCTAAAGAAATCTTATTTAGAAGGAGAAACTAGATGCAGGATGAGTATCTACATAAATCCTACGTAGAAGTAGGGAAGTAGGGAACACCGGGTGATGCTAAGGCTGTAATTGGGTGAGAAGCAGTAGTCAATCATATTAGCCAGGAAAGAGAGAAAGGTTGGCTATTTTTGTGCTTTGGACGATACTCACATTTTTTAGGTATTCAGACATGCTTATGGATGGTCTTGTTTTTGTCTCGGTCCATCCTGGTCACAGTGGTCTTGTCTGACACTGATGCTGTGTAGAATTGTTTATGTTCCTTTGGAGAACACCATGGCCTGCCTGGCAGAGGGAAGCCAGCTCCTGGTCGTCGGAGGCGCCTTCTCCCTTTGTCAGTACAGTTAGAGTAGGAATTGTAATACTAATAGCCTCCATTTACTGAACGCTTTTTACTTTCCAGACATGGTGCTGAAAAGTTCAATTGGTGTATATCAGTCTTACACTGACCTGCGTGGTAGGTGTCATTGTTCACCGTTTACACATGGATGCCCAGGCCCAGAGAGGTTGCATGAACTCAGGTAAAGTTACAGAGCTGGGAAGTTATGGGTTTTTATGAAAGCCCAAGAGCAACCAATTCTCAGGCATGCGATGCTCAGCCCCGTGGGGGCAGCAGCGGACTAAGGAACTCCGTCCGGCCCAGTGCTTTGCGAGCATCATCTCATTTATTCATGCTGAGGGTAGGGGGTGCAGTGGGAAGGCAGTTCTGGGAGTTGTCTTTGAAGTCAGACTATGGGGCTTGAAGTCTAAATTTCTGTAAAGAAGGGGGAGTCGTAACATCAAGGGACGTAAGGCTGACAGATGGAACAAGAGGGCTAATTTCTGCTTATAGACTGGTTTGTAAGTACTCATTGGTTCTCCTCAGATAAAATCCAGTGATAACAGAGCCAGAGAGACAGATTTGGTTTGCTCATAAATACAAACAAAACAGGCACAGCCCTTGAAGTTGACGATATTGAAGAGATTCATGCTTCCACGTTGCTGCTGCTTTCTGTGGTAACTACTGTTATTAATGAAATAGTTCTCAGAAAATCTCAGATTTCTAGGTTTTGGCTGGCAGTAGAGAAGACTGATTAATATTCTGGACAAACATGGCTTTTCTAGTTATGGAACAACGTTGGAAAAAAATGTCCTTTTATAATATTGTCATTTTTGCCTTATTTAGAAGTTCAAATGAACACTGAAACTTTTTGTGACTGAATGGGACTTTGTCCTTTATTTGGACAAGATACCAGTATGGCTGCGGGCCTGCTGTCTGTTCCCGTGATGGGACTGCATGAAATTATAGGGAGGAAGGAGATTCCTGGAATGTTGTGCTGTAACTGTGCGCTGCATTATTGTTATTGTTAGGATCCTTTTTTTTTTTTAAAGATTTTATTTTTATTTATTTTTTTAGAGAGAGGGGAAGGAAGGGAGACAGGGAGAGAAACATCAATGTGTGGTTGCCTCTCACATGGCCCTCACGGGGACCTGGCCTGCAACCTAGGCATGTGCCCTGACTGGGAATCGAACCAGGACCCTTTGGTTCCCAGCCCGCACTCAATCCACTGAGCTACACCAGCCAGGGCAAGGATCCTTTTTAGTTGTAACAAACCCACTTAGTCTGGCTTAGGGAAAAAATAATGGTATTTAAATAAGGGTAGGGGGATACCCCTTATAATGTGTGATCCCTACTATCGCTCTACTTTGCATATGGTCACTGTATGTCAATGCCTTCTAGGAAATCACCTCTTCTCCATCTCAATCCATGGGCTGCAGGAGAGCTGGCTTTCCCTCTGGCAGTAGCCTGGCCGTGAGACTCAGGCCTGTCCACCTGAGCGTCACTTTCCCCCAGGCCCTGGGTATTGGCTCGGGATGGCCAGGCTGGGCCATTGAGAAACATGAAGACTTTTACTGGAAACCCTGTAAAAGAGTCTCGCTTTGCTGCTGAGAATAAACCTACCAGAGTAGAGTGTCAGGAGACTCTGGGGCCACCTTATGAGCACAAGCGGCCAGCCTGCCCGAGAGCTGAAAGCAAGCTCTCCCGAAGAGCTGCGGCTGAGCAGTGGAGAAAGAGAAACAGCCACGCTGTTTGAGGCTACCCCAAACTGTTCCCTAATAGGAAATAGTCTACTCTCTTGCTTAAGTCAGTTTGGATGGAAATTCTCTATCCTTGCAACTGAAATAGACAAAGAGGTAGAGAGAATCTTACCAAGCCAAAGAGTAGGAGTCCTGATGGGGATCCGAAAAGGCTCAGAAGCAGAAAATAGAGACCAGTGCAGAATCCCACACAGATGTTTTTTCTTCCTTTCCTCTCTGCTTCTGCCTGGATGCCTTTCTATCCTTTTCTCACGGCAGACTGGCTTCCTCTCTGCAACCGTTGCCTGTGCAAGACTTGGCTGCCAACAGCTCCCCAGCATGCATGTTCCACCCGGCCCTGGAAGATGTGAACAAGAGTCTCTCTAGATCCCAACTCCAAAGCTCCTGGAGAGAAGCCCAGCTGGCTTGAGTTGGGTTGGATAGTTTTAGGATTAAATTCTATTACCCGACCTCTGTGAGAGGTTAGGGGTGCAAAAAGTTCAGCTTCAAAACAGGTTTATTACCTCCATTCTATGCCACCCCTCACCTGTCAGTGGTTTAGAAACAGTCATGTCCATTGGTGACATGTTTCTAACGTTGAGAAGAGCCATCCATGGTCAGTCCTTCGCAAGCCTATTCATCAGATGATTGGGCTGGTTGTCTCAGCTTTCCCAGGACCAACAGGTTTCCTGGGGCAATGGACTTTACTGCTAAAGGCAGGTAGTCTTAGGCAAGCCTGGGTGGTTGGCCACCCTAGATTTGCTGGTGGTAGGCCAAATCTGCATTCCTAGAGAAGGACAGAGTGCTAGCATCGTGGTAGTTCAGCTAACACTGTGGTTTCAGGAGTCACATAGAGGTGTCTGACCACCTTCTTCTTGGTCAGAACTCTGACGAGTGCCATCCTGTGTTCTGTATCAATAAGTAGCAATAGCTTATTAGCATTTCTGTTTAACTTAGGAATACAGTGTCGGTAGATTCATGGACAGGTGGGAAGAGACCACTTTCTGATTTTGGCCGGGGACCCAGGGCTCAGTGGAGAGGGGGCACAGACTTCTCCCTGGGCGCTCCAGTCCTGTCCTCTGTAGGGCACACAGCTGTCACCGGTATTCTGTGGAACACTAGGGAGCTGCTAGAGCAGAGAAGGATGCTCAGTTCTGGTTCCACCTCTGCCCTTTGACATTCAGGCTTATCACCATTGGAGAAAATTTCAAACTAACAGTCGACTGCTTCCATTTACGGAGCTGGCTCCTGACTCTATTAGCATCACTTGCAGAGCTTTCAAAACATGTTCCAAGGCCTCTTTCCTCTGCCCAGAGTAATTGGATCTGAATCTCTGGAGTAGGAGCTCATGCTTTGGCAGCCTAGGCATGTTCCCTCGATGATTCTAGAGGGCAGCCAGGTTAAGAATCTGGTGGATGGGATTGTTTACAAAGAACGGGCTGTCCTGGTTGGTGGACCAAACTCACCAGCGAGGCTGCATCCTCATCTTGGTGTTGGATGGGGAAGCAAAGCCAATGTTCACGTGTCCTGGGACAACATTTCGGTCCCTGGAAGCCTGTCTCCATGAACTGGCACTCACATGCACATATTATCCTGCCTCACACCACACAGTGCTGAGGTGCCCATGTGATCCTCTCCTCATCTTGTCCAACCAAGGCTTAGCAGGGGGATAAGTTAGGGCTGTGATTCAGGAGAAGCCTGCCTTAGACAGTGGGGAGGAACCAGATTCCTAACAATGGAGATTTTGGAACTTCCCAGCACGGCTCAGGTGTCAACCGTGTTCTCGATGGCCAGAGAGGTAGGCATCATCTAGCATGGACTTGGCTGCTGGAGTCCCAGCCTTACCCTGTGGGTCTGGTGTGTGGGGTGTGGGGGAGGCAGTGCCTAGTAAAGGGAACCATTTTGAACTGGATCTACACTCCAAAAGTTGTCAAATACAGTCATTTTTTTCCCACAAAGAAGTGCAATAGGTGGCAGCAAAAGGGACATTAGTAAGGTTGAATCCCCTGTATTTCTCATCAATGAAACCCAATGCTCCCTTCAAACCGTCCATCCACAATTAGGTGTTCTGTGTGAAGACACGAATAGTGCATTGGGAGAAGAAAGAAAGACAGGATAGAGAAATGTGGCCAAAGAAGTGTGGGTGAAGGGCTGTGAGGGCCCTGGAGAAGTGTTGGAACCTGCTTAGGAGCAAAATGTTTGGAGTCCAAGCAGCCAAAAGAACACGGGGTGGGGGAAGCCTACCTCTTTATCCCAACCGGTACCATAAACTTCAGTGGGAGAAAACCTGGACTTCGTTTGAACAGCTGGGGTAATGAGTTAGTCTAGTTCACTCGATCTCCCTGGGTGCCCCTCGCAAGGGCAGTTAAACCCCCGAGGATGACTGGCCTGCAAAGGGCCATAGTGCTGATCGACTCCGATTTCTCACTCACCTTACCTGTGGGTATAGGAAACCCCAGGAGGGGACAGGGCTTGCTGAAATGTCTCAGCTAGTTGGGGGTGGGGCAAGGACGCGCTTCTATGTCTCCCATCTTTGGAGACAGTGACTGTTCTGCTGAGAAATAGGACTTACCAGAAAGAGCCCCAGTGAATTCTCACATCCTCACGCCTTGCCAAGTGAACCCTGTGTCCCCTCTTTTAAGGCAGAAGAACATTTTCTCCCCAACTGCCACCCCCCACTCCCAACAGGGTCACCTGTAAGTGAGCTTGTGAAGCAGTCGCTCACCCTACAGGCAGCTTCCATGTCTGAAGGAAACGCCGTGCCCACAGCGAGACCGCATGGGGGCCACCTCCAGTCCCGCCCACCCGCGGTGTGGCTTTCCATGACATCACCCTATGTCATTTCGGCCTTTTCTTTTCCTTCCATTCTTTGTTTTCCCTTTTTGGAAACAGTAACCCACCTTATTTCAGACTAGTGAGAACATGCCCACATGCACTAGTGACTCTGATAAATTTGACTGTGTTTTCAAAGAAAAAAGTTTCCATTATTTGAAAATATGCTCCATAAACCCAGTTAGCAGCTTCAGTGTCTTATGAGAAGTCCTTGAGGTATTTGTTTAAGTAACATACATTCAGTGAACATTTTTTAGTGCCTGCTGTATGTGGCTATGGTTGTTGGAGTCACGAAGACGAAAGCCGTTAATTTCTGTGTTTGAGACGTTGCCGGAAGAGCGGGGGTAGGATAATTAGTTAATTAGGGTGGTAGTGGTTTGGAGGACACCAGAGTCTCTAAAATGATCGATAAAATGGACCTTTTTAATGCAGCTTAAACATCTCCCGAGCTTCTGCCTCAGAATTTCCTCCACACTCTTCATATCCTCAGCAAACTTTTTCATTATGGAGAGGGTAGAGGGTAAGATCAGCAGAGCTCCAGTTCAAGGGACCGCGAGTTCTGACTCAGTGGGGCAAGGCTTGACGAGGCAGTCCCCGCACACAGCTGCCCCCTGCAGAGCATGCCGGAACCTTTCTTGTACCCAAGTAACAAATCCAATGCCTGTGTTTGCCGGTCTGATAGAGGAAGGCTATCTCAGAGTCCTGACCTCTGCAAAGGACAAGAGGGTGTGTCTTCCTTCCAGGCGGTGGGGAGAGGGGGCTCCTGTTATCTGGCTTTGCTGATACACCAAAGCTAATGGCATGAAGCTGTCTTGGCCGTCCGGAATGGAAGAAACAGAACACCAATTTAAATCATGAAAAAAGTCAGTGAATCTATCATCATTAATCTTGCTGTCATTTTTAATTTTGGGGACATTACCTCACTCAACACCAGTTGAAAAGAGCTGCCAAAACCGATGATGTCATCATCACTAGCCACGTCTGACCCTGCCTGCTGATTCTCGGAGCTCGGAGCAAGTTAATAAATCCCCTGGCACTTGGACACACAGTAGAGTTTTATTACAATGAAGGTATAACCCGTGATGTTGTTCCAATTAAATGGCCTGAGAAAATACTTTCTTGTGTTTAGCAAAACTGTAAAACATAATTATCCTCATGCAGTTGGGCCTGTTCATTGTGCTGATGTGATGATTATATATTCTTTTCTCCCTCTCTGTCTCTCACACACACAAATAGTCTTAGAGAGGTGTGGAAGGAATTCCAAACATGCTCTAAGATGGCAGAATGTTCCACACAAACACCTTTCCTAGGTCACCACCTAGAGACCTGGCTGGGGGCTGCATCACCACGTAACGACAGGGAGGCATCAGGAAGCCTTCGTGTGGAGGGCAGCCGAGGGAGGTCTGGGACATGGTTGGCATTGGCAACATCAGCCGGAGCAGAGCGTTGCCTCGCTTACAGGGGGGCCGATGCACTTGGGAAAACCTGGAGACCCACGGCTGTGTGACTCAAAATTCGGACCTCGTTGCTCTTCAAATACCTATGAATAATTTCCTCCGACATGTTGGCTGTTAAAGATGTTAGTTTTTGCTGGTTCTTACTCATGACCCGTCTGAAGTCCCCTGACCTGGCCCTGCTGTGAAGTCATCCGGCTGAGCGGGCGGCGTGGCGTCAGGGGCACTGCTGTAGTGTCGGCACCCGGGCTGAAACACAGGCTCCGCGGTCCCTGACACGTCAGCAGGAGGAGAGCTGGGAGGCAAGGGAGAAGCCTCCTTCTTCCAAACTCAGTTTCCTCGTGAACAGCGGGGCAGGTGTAGAGGACATCACACTCGGCACACGGTGTCGATGAGCAGTGTGTTCAGACACTCTCTGGAGCGATTATCCCCTCCCTTAAACACCGTCTGTGTGACGTTATATTCGGTGTGAGTGGCTGCATGAATGTATACGTGGGCACACACACATTTTCAAGTTTTTATGCGTGATGAGAGTTGGTGAGCAGCAGAGACCTGGCTCAGGTCCTCCTGAGTCTTTCCCTCTGAGTTCTTCCACGTGACTCTTCCTTTCCCCCACCCCAGAGAGCTCCCCTAAATGGCCCTCATCAATCATGCCAAATGGTACAGTTGGCTTTGCACAGAGCACAAATGAGGATGAGGGGAAGACCCCCAAGCTCATTTTTCATGCCCATCTCGAGCAGGAACTGATCCTAGGTGTCCAGGGGTGAACAGGCAGTGCACAAATTCACTGTCCCTTTTGCCCTCCCAGATGGAGGCCCTGGGAGATTCCTTATTATTATTTTTAATGGTTAATATAAAGTACATCTATTCACATGATACATTGCCTGATGTAAGAATCCATAACTGCATCCTGTTAACAATTCCTGCTGTTTATGGAATATTGCCTTGACATACTTGTTAAACTTCAATAAATATGTTCCTCATAACCATATGGTATTTAATGTATAATAACTGTCTTATTAGGTCTAAATTAAATTCTTGCTCGTGACACTTAATTTAAAGTGTGACCAGTCTTTTCCTGGCTAAGAAGGGATTTGAAATAACTACAGTAAAGACACTTTGGAGAGAAAAGACTGTTTAAAAATCACTTGTTTTGATGATATGATTAAAGCAAAATTGCATTTGAAAAATTCATACACAGGGGATCTAAGTGAATATGCCCTACAGAGGAGCTGTACCGAGGCAGGAAGTCGGCAAGTGAAAGAGCCGCCTTCAGAACGCTGCTGTTCCGTGCGTGGCGCGAAGCCTGTAGGATGTGCTAAGGGAGCGGCTGCGGCTTCTCTGTCTCTCTGTTCCTCGGGCCTGTTTTCACCGCCCAATGGGAAGGTGGTAGATAGTGCTGATTCTGGGAAAAATAGGGAAGAACAAAGATTAAAATGGTCACAAAGCACTCACTTCCTTTATAAGTGACCCCTCTGCCTGTTTGTTGTTGTTTCGTTCCTTTTACTCATCTTGCGCCCTGTTTACTTGGTTTCCCACTTCGGTGCCTGGAAGAGGCTAGTATATCCTCTCCTGCTCCAGCACTTTCCTTGGCACGCTGATAATCCCCCGCGTGGAGGGGAACGGACAGAAAGAGGCTCACAGCAGTTGGGGCGGCACGTGCCGTGGTGGTGTTCTGGATGGTGGAATTGGCTCAGGCAGGGGGAGTGCCCAAAGGGCTTTGGACATGCAAGGGGCAGAAGGTGAGTGTGAGTCTTGGCCAGGGCAGCACCTGCTCTGTGGAGCTGGGCGAAGCATGAGGGAGAAATGGCCCAGCTGTGAGTAGGACCCGAGTGAAGGAGAGAGGTTGAGAGGTGGAGGCCCACTGCTAGCGCCAGCTGGTATCAATCAGGAAAGGCTCCATGCAGGAGGTGGCACTGGGTCTCAGCCTCTAAAGCCCTAGAGTGAGTCACAGGAGCCCTGGTGGAAGCAGAGGTCCCTGGAGTCTAGACAGAGGTCCTGTGGTTCATAACCAGCAGCTTCAGCATCCCTCAGGAACTTGATAGAAATGCACATTCATGACCCGCCCAACCACCAGATCGAGGGGACCAGAAACTTTGGCCCAACGCTCTGTGTTTTGTAAGTCCTTCAGGTGACTCAGATCCATGCCGAGACTTGCAGTCCCCTGCTGTACAGCAGGCTTTCTCAGCCTCAGTGCTACAGACACTTGGGTTGGATATTTCTTTGTTGCAGGGCACTATTCTGTGCATTGCAGGATATTGAGCCGCATCCCTGGCTTCTGCCCACTAGATGCCCGTTGCACCTTCGCCTCTCCACAGTTGTTACAACCAAAAATATCTGCAGACATTGCTGCACATCCCAGAGAGCAGAATTGCTCACCCTGGCTGAGAACCTCCTCCCTAGAAGAAAGAACAGCCTATGACAAATTACAGCAGTGGGACTCTCAGACTGTGTGTGAGAAGTAATGTGTGCTCTAGCACGGGGAGCCTTCTAGGTGTGAGTATAGGCATGTTGGAAAACAAGCCACAAAGGAAGGCTAGAGCCTGCACTGGGATGCCGCCGAATGGTGGGTAACCTTGTCTGCACTTACAGGGCCCTGCAGAGTCCTGAAAGGTGTAGGTAGTGTGCGCCAGAACTATGGCAGCCTCTGTTGTGGCGGACATTGGATCAGAGCAGCGGCTTGCACGCCGTGGTGAGAAGCACAGCTACACGGGGGCTCAGGGCACAGACATACACCTTTAACAAACTTTTACAAGCAGCTTTGTACATCATCTGCAATGCAGCCTGAGTTTTTTCCTATTCCGTTCTCTTCTATTTTAATTTTAAAATGCTGGTCATGACACACCAAGTGATTTCATAACCCACTAATGGGCATGGCCCGCTGCTTGAAAAACACCGGATTAGAATGGAAAGACATTGGAAGCAAGGGAGCAGAGGGATTGGGAGAGGCATATTTCGATTGCCCAAGAACACGCAAACCTAATACCAGGGTGGGAATGGGGTAGAGGGAAGAGCCAGCTGGGACATTTCAGATGTAGGGACTGTAGAGAAGAAGGAGAAGGCAGAGCAAAGAAACTGTGTGGCTTTTATCAGTTTTCATAATTATTTTTAGTGCCACCAACATAAATAGATGCCAAAATAATAGAGTTGGGAAAGGTTGTTTTGGTTTTTATTTCTTTACTATTTTTGGCACCGAGCACCTAATGTTTCTGGCTAAGGACAGGCAGAGTTCGAGCTTCTTAGCATGATGGAAATGTCCAGAAAACTGCAGGGAAGGTGGGCTGTGGCATGGAAGAAATAGGGTCGGGGGTGGTGCTGTGGATTTATGAGTCGTGCCCATGCGAGGCCTGGCGGATGAGGTCACCGGGGGAGGGAGCATGCGGTTTCTGAGACTAATAGCTTCTCCCTGTATATTGATATGTATCTGAGTAATAATATTCATTTCTAGTGTAATAAAGACCCACTCAGCAGATGGTATCACATCATAAATAAGTCAGAGCAAACCCAAGACGTGATCCTTGCCCTTTGAGAGGCTGTAATTCATTTAGGCCCCTGGCTGGAGCTGAATGGTGTTTTCATATTTACTGAGCACCAACTATTGGCCACAGACTATAGTCTCAGTGCTGAGAATAAAGCAGCAAACAAAGTCAATGACCCTGGCAGCATGGAGCTTATTCTCTAGTAGAGCGATACAGACAGCAAACAGATAAAACAAGCAAACAAGCAAATCAATGGGATACATGGTCAGCCAGGTGATGGTAAGTGCTGTGGAGCAACACAAAGTAGGGAAGGAGAGAGAAGGTGCCCGACGGAAGAATTGCAACCTTACATCAGGAGAGACTTCTTGGAATAACTGGCGATTGAGCCCCCTGGGAGTCAGTCCCTGGTTTCTTGCCAGGGATGGAAACATAATGAGACTAGTCCTGGTGGTCTCAAAGCAGGGCATGATGGGAGGTTGTGAGGGGGGGATGTGGGTTATATCAGGACTACTTCGTTCCGGGCCCCTCTTTCACTCCTGCTTTGGAGGCGTGGGGACCTCCACCTTGACTTCCGCCTTCTTCATCTCTCTGTGGTTCCATTGACTAACCCTTCCTTCCCGAAGCGCTTTCCTTTCTTGGTTTTCATTTGGAAGTCACAAAACTCTCTGAACATGGGGCTCTCAGAACTTACTCTCGTGACAGGTGAGGGGCACTGGTCTCGCATTCTAGGCGTGTCTGTTTGTAGCTGACTTTGGGGCACTGTTTCTGTGGAATGTGAAAAGTTATTACATGAAAATAGGATTTTGTGGTCAACTACATTTGGGAAATTCTGGGCTAAACAAGTTTAACAGGATTCTTGATTATAGGACTTTCAAAATCTGTAGTGTGCTGTTGGGCATTGCAAATGTCTGCATGGTTTTCTGACTTTATTGGGTCATGGAAAGCCTTTGCTATGGGAAGTCTCTCAGAGGACTGTGGTTCTAAGATACACGCATTGGGATACAGTCAACTGTTGAATTGCATGATGATGGACAAATCATTTAGCTCTTCTGAATCTTACTCTCTCCCTCCATAAAATGAGAGGTTGGCCTGCTGCCCAAAGAATGTCAGCAGTACCACAGCACTTGGTCCTTGGCCTTGGCCTTGTTCTTGATTTTATCAGTGACCTTGGTGGGGAGAAAAGAGATCATTATCACATCTGGAGATGACACAGGGTTGGGTAGGGTGACTAATAGGTCAGATGACAGAATCAAGACAAACTTCTCTTGACGTGTTAGGATGACAGGCCAAACTGAGCTGCGGGAAATTCAATAAGGATGAATATATAGTCCTGTGTTTCATTTCAGAAAATTGATTTTTAAAGTATAAGATGTGGGAGAGCAGGCTTGACAGCACTTTTTATGGAAAAGGACCTGAGGATTTTGATTGACCACAAGCCCAAGATGAACCACCAAGGGATGTCGCTGCTCTAAAACTGAACCCGGTGAGGCTTTATTGACAAAAATTATTCTATTCTGAGGGAGCTGAGGTCTCCTCTGGGGCTGGCTCTTCTGGTCTGTTACCACCTGGAGTATCAATATCTAACATTTCTGAGTGTTTATTAAACTCCTGTTGTACTGGTTTGTGCACGGTGTGTATGTGTCATCTGATGTTGTCCCCACAATGTACACGTAAGGCGCTATTAGAATCCTTTCCATTCTATAGACGAGGACTCGGGGGTTTGGAGGCCATAGCAAAAGTAAGCCGTAGAGCCCAGGTTTCAAAGCAGGTGGACTATGTCCAGAACCTGGGTTATGCTGACTTCTACCAGGATGCCAAGAAATCTGGGGATCATAAGATTTAATGGAATGAGTGTTGCTGTTTAAAAGGTTAATGGCTGAAGATGAGCACAGTCTCTTAACACAAAAGCTCTTCAGTTAAAGAGGCATCATTTCTTGCTTTGTTACTTTTTGGGGGGTGGAAAAAGGAACAGCTAGTGGAAGTTCCATAGAGGAAGATTTTTAAAAAATACATTTTATTGATTATGCTATTACAGCTGTCCCATTTCCCTCCCCCTCTCCGCCCCGTACACCCCCTCCTACCCACATTCCCCTCCTTTAGTTCATGTCCATGGGTCATACACACAAGCTCCTTGGCTTCCACATTTCCCACACTATTCCATTCCTCCCCCTGTTGTTTCCCTACCCACCACCCACACTACTTATTCTCTGTACCCTTTCCCCCCTCCCCCTCCCACTGCCCTGTTGATAGCCCTCCATGTGATCTCCATTTCTGTGGTTCTGCTCCTGCTCCAGTTGTCTGCTTAGTTTGCTTTTGTTCTTTTTTTGGGTGTGTTTTTTAATAACTGTGAGTTTTCTGTCATTCCACTGTTCATACTTTTTTCATCCTCCCTTTCCTAGATAAATCCCTTTAACATTTCATATAATAAGGGCTTGATGATGATGAACTCCTTTAATTTTACCTTCTCTGAGAAGTACTTTATCTGCCCTTCCATTCTAAATGAAAGTTTTGCTGGATAGAGTATTCTTGAATATAGGTCCTTGCCTTTCATGACTTGGAATACTTCTCTCCAGTCCCTTCTTGCCTGTAAGTTCTCTTTTGAGAAATTGGTTGACAGTCTTATGGGAACTCCTTTGTAGGTAACTGTCCCATTTTCCCTTGCTGCCTCTAAAATTCTCTCCTTATTTTTAATCTTGGGTAATGTAATTATGATGTGCCTTGGTGTGCTCCTCCTTGGGTCCAACTTCTTTGGGACTCTCTTGGCTTCCTGGGCTTCGTAGAAGTCTATTTCCTTTGCCAGATTGGGGAAATTCTCCTTCATTACTTTTTCAAATAACTTTTCAATCCCTTGCTCCTCCTCTTCTCCTTCTGGAACCCCTATAATTTGAATATTGGGATGTTTAAAGAAGTCCTGGAGGTTCCTAAGCCTCTCCTCATTTGTTTTTGAATTCTTGTTTCTTCATTCTTTTCTGGTTGAATGTTTTTTTTTTTCTTTCTGGTCCACACCGTTGATTTGAGTCCCAGTTTCCTTCTCATCCATATTGGTTCCCTGCAGATTTCCCCTCCTTTCCTTTATATTATCCTTCATTTGTTCAAGTAATTGCGACAGTTTCTCTTCGAATCCTGTGAGCATCCTGATTACCAGTGCTTTGAACTGTGCATCTGACAGGTTGCCTATCTCTTCGTCACTTAGTTGCATTTTTTTCTGGAGCTTTAATGTGTTCTTTCATGTGGGCCTTTTTTTTTTTCTCAGTGTGCCTCTTACTTTAAGGGGCATAGCCTTAGGTGTTCACCAGGGCGGGGTAACCCAAGTCGTTGTGTTGTGACGCTATCTGTGGGGGTGGGGCCTGGGAGTACAATGTCGCTTGCTCTGTTCTCCACACTTCCCCAGCTACCCACAAGCAAGTTGGGCCCTTCTCCTGTGAGGCCAGGAGTTCCTCCCACTGCCGCCTCAACCCCCACAGGTGTATTCAATCGGTGGTTTGAGGCTTTATTTCCCTGCGTTGGTGGGCCACGTGGTCTGTTCCTCTCCCCAGCTTTTCCTCCCAGTTTATCTGCGTGAGATTGAGGAACAGCCCGGCCCACCAAAATGCGGCAGGTGCACTCGCCGAAACCGGAGATGGGACTGTTCAGTCTCATTTGAAACTGAACAGTCCCATCTCCGGTTTCCAGGAGTGTGCCTAACGCGGTTTGGCCTGGCACGCCCTCCACGGTGCTGGTGCTGGTACCGCTCCACAAACCGAGTCTTGCCCAGTGCTCTCCACCTGGCTCTGCCCCGCTTACTTCCACTCAGTTTAGTTTTCTTTCAGATCTGACTGTTTTTGTTTTTTAAATTGTTGTTTTTCCTCTTTTGGTTGTGCGAGGAGGCACAGTGTGTCTACCTACGCCTCCATCTTGGCCGGAAGTCTCTATTTTTTCTGGAGCTTTCATCTGCTCTTTCATGTGGGCTATTTTTTTCCCTCAGCGCACCTGTTGCTTTAAGGGGCGGAGCCTTAGGTGTTCACCAGGGCGTGGTAACCCACGTTGCTGCATTGTGACGTATGTGGGATAGGGGTCCGAGAGAGAACAATGGCACTTGCTCCGCTCTTTGCCCGATTTCAGCAAATTGGGCCCATCTGTGCTGATTCCCGGGTAGTTGGGCTTGTGTATGTTCTGTGACCCTGTGGGTCTCCCCAACGAACTCTCCTGTGAGGCCAAGAGTTCCTCCCGCTGCCGCCTCAGCCCCCGCAGGTGTTTTCAATCAGTGGTTTGGATCTTTATTTACCTGCGCTGGGGCCCCTGGTCTGTCTTGATCCCCAGTTGTTTCTCTCGGTTTATCTGCGTGCGAATGTGGGACCACCCGGTGCAAGCCTCAGCCCTGCTGGGTCCACCAGCCGCTGCTTTGCCCACCCGGTCCTCCAGCAGCTGCCTCCCCAAGAGTCCTCTCTGCCTGGCTCTGCCCCGCCTACCAGTCTGGGTATGTCTTCTATAACTCCTCGGTCTTTGGACTTCCAGACAGTTCGATTTTCTGTCAGATCTGGTTGTTTTTTGTTTTTTAAATTGTTGTTCTTCTTTTGGTTGTGCGAGGAGGCACAGTGTGTCTGCCTATGCCTCCATCTTGGCCAGAGAGCCAGAGAGGAAGATTTTAACTTAAGAAAAGTCTCGCTAGGGGTTAGACTAATCCAAAATGGATTATGAAACCTTATCAAATACCTCAGTCTCTCTCTCTCCCCCTCCCTGCCCCCCTTTTCTCCTCAGAATATTCAGGTGGAGCCTCATGTGAGGACCATGGGTTCCAATTCTTGGTAAAATGTTGAACTGCATTAATTAAGCTAGTAATTAATTTAATAACTCAATTAGTTTTATCATAATGCTTGAAAAACTCTGGGATACATAAAATAATATGACACAGTCCCTACTTTCAAAGAACTTCTTATCAAATCTAGGAGACAGACGTGTAAAAAAATTACAGGTGATCCTGGACCCACAGTGGCTTACCTTGTGACCTCTGTGTTCATAACCCTTTTTAGCCTAAATATCTCTCCCTCAGAAACAACCAGAACTTGTGTTTCGAATTGTCCAAAGGCTGGCAATGACATAGTCTTTTGAGAGTTAATGATGATCAGGGTGTACGGCAGTTCAGGGCTCTCTGTTTGAAGTGGGAGAGCAAGAGAACATAAGCAAAGGAGACTAAGAGCGGAGCTGTACTGTCAAGAAGCTGCTCATCCCTGACACCTTCAAGTGCTTTCGGAGGCATTAATTAGTGCATTCTGAAATGTAGGTTTTTGACATTGATGGCCCTAGTCATGAATACTATGAAGGTCATGGCAGTAAAGATGAGCACCTATGCTGACCCCAAGGAAAGGAACCAGGAAAAGAAAGCTTGTCCAATCCAGGGTCATTGGATTCTGGTTTTGAGATGCCTCATCCAGTCGAACCCATTATGGAGCAGTTCCTCAAAAGAACTGTTTGGAATGTAGCATTTGTGGTCAGGGTCTTATTTTTATGTAATAAATGCTTTGCAAAATAATTTTTCAACTCATTTTATATTAGGTTTGGAATGTTTATAGATTTATGGACTTAGAACAAGCTTAACTCTCTCTGACAGTAAACCAATTGGGTCCAAAGGTAGAGGTAAGGCCACACCTATAACTGAAATGTGTGTAGGATACAATGGAGGTCCCAAGGAGGGGTGACCAGCTGCCTTCAGGGGGCTTTGGGAGGAGATTGGGGAGGGTTTATGATGAGGTAGGGTTTGATGTACCAGAAATTAATTCAGGCAGACAAGAGAAGAAAGGATCATAACAGCAGAGGAAGTAATAGGATCAGCTCCACCAAGGCCCACTTAGTGTGGCTGTGGGAGAACCTCCCCCTCCTTGAGTCATTTTATGACGAGGTCACTGGATCTTTTACCTAAGGCACACAGGATGGTTTTAGGTGGATGGTACAAACTCAGGACATCAAATAAGAGTGAATCACAATGAAAAAAAAGTGTTCTTTTAAAATTGTCTTTTAACCCTTCTGATGATGTCAAGGAGAAAGTCTTAGAGTCATGCTGATATGCAGACTAGTGGTCTTTTAACAAAGAGAGAGCAGATCTTAAAATTATCTCTCTGCGCCTTTGTTGTCTCATCTGGAAAATGAGGGGTGACAATAGCTACTAATTCATAGAATTGTGACAATGAACTGACACATTCCATGGGAAGCCTACAGAACCAGGCCAGGCACATACTAAGATCTCAATAAATATTGCATATTATTATTTTCATTGTTGTTGCTATTGTCTTCCTAGACAGGCAACACTCACCTGGCTAAAATGTAATATAGGGCTTTGTTTTTATTAAATTCATTTTTATAATTAACAGTTCCCTTCTGCATATTGTAACTGATATGGCTCTCTTTTAGATCTATGAAAGTAAAGGATAATGAACGTGGTACATGGAAAAAGCACAAATCATGCAGGCAAAATGTGGACAAACGCAGTTCGGGAAATGTAGACCTAGGCCATCTCTGAGGGTCTTTGCAGTTCCGAAAGTCAAAGAATGTGCTGATGAAGGAGGGAGGCCCAGAGAGGAGAGAAACTTTCCCCAAGGTCACCGGGCTCATTAGTGGCAGAGCTGGGAGCAGATCCAAGACCTCCTGATGCTCTGCCTCACGTTCTTCCCTCGGGGTCTTGCTTGTGGTCCAAAGCCCCGGGACTTCTCAGCCAAGAGAGCCCTGTCTTGGCCTTGCCCCGGCCGAAGGGGTGCCCACAGGAGAGCAGCCCTAAAGAGAGCTCTGCTCGCTCCTTCTGATAGCAGCCAAGCCTGAACTGTGTCCTGAACCCGGCAGTGGCCTGCCGTAATCCCACCACATTCTTCCCGAGCCCTGACACCACGTTCAACACTGGGAATTTGGGTGGGCCTAGAGTGAGTGCCTTTAATATTACTGCTATAATTCAAAACATCCAAATTATTATTTTCTCCATAAGATGTAGCCAGGAGAGTGCTGTTAAGGAGGGGGGGCGAAAGTGTTTGTTACACTAGGCGTTCCAACAAAATGTCCTCCTTTGCCATTAAATCATAGCATTTCTAAATGAAATGATATTTTTCAAACTTTGGCAGTGCCTGAAATTTGGACATTGTGCAAATTTTTTTTCCCTTTCCCATTTTGTGCTTTCTTTCCTTGTGATCCAGAGAATTATTCTTTGCTGGCTTTACTTTTCTTGTTTGTCTTTCCTTATGACCCAAGTCATCCAAAGACCTCACTTAACTTGATTTTCTGCCTGTAACTTACCACTTTCGTAAATAATGAGGGTGATAAATAGAGGCTCAACAGTACAACATGTTGCCCAAATAGGTCGCTTCTCAATGTCCCCCTTTCTCTAGTGTTAATTGTGAAGAGCTTTATTGAAAGGCATCTGCTTGTTACCATGACCCCCCAAACAGAAAATTAATGAGGGTATACTGATATGGTAGTCCAACTCACAAAGACTGAAGTTGATCAATAAAATGTATGAAAAGCAGCTTCAACCATATTAACCCATCTACCAGATTAGTGCAGTCTTGTGCTCTCTGCATGAACAATGTGTGTGTCCCCCACATGTTGTCCAATCACCTTTGCTTCTGCAAGGCAGCTCTGAGTGGAGCTGACTTGCTAAGTCCTGGCTTTTCTCTTCATTCCTGGTCTTCAACTGGCAAGGCATGCACAATTCAGCAGGGTAGCTGCTGCATCCACAGCCCCCCTGTTGGGGCTCAAAGCCTAGGATTAGCAGCCAAGGAAATCCACTGACAGCCTGGGGTGTCTGAGCCTCCAGCTGGGCCGCTCTCCTCCTACAAGACCCTGGGGACATGGAGTAGGACTGAGGTTGCCAGTCAGAAAATTCTCCCTGCATTCTGGCTTACATTAAGGGAAGTTCCCCTCAGTGAATTGGGAGGCAGGCTTTGCCTGCTCCCCTGCTCTCTGGCCTGGGAGCACATCATGCTTCTCACAAGCGTCTTTGGGATGAATCTCTCAATAGGCTTGGCTGTATCTCTTTTGGGGCCTCCTGTTTCTCCCCTTCTTGCCAATTCCTCTTTCTTAAACAATCATTTAGGCCTATATCCTAACTTTGGAATGTTTGGACTCAACACTCAGGGTACAGTAATGATAAATAAAATCAACTCTCTCCCCTTGCCTGGCCCGGAGTGGGAGAGTCTCATTTAATTGCGTATCTTGGTATTCATTCATTCATTCATTCATCAAATATTTCTTAAGAATAGCATTAAGCATTATTCTAGAAACTAGCTATGAACAAAACACACAAGAATCTCCATTCTTGGGATTAGGACCAGCTTCATAATTTGCAGGGCCCAGTGCAAAGCCCTTTGTTCAAAAATTGTAAAGAATTTCAAAATGGCAAGAAGACTGTTAAAACATGAGTCCTTCTAAGTGTGGGGCCCAGTGTGACTTGCAAGGTTGCACACCGTGAAGCCAGCCCTGGTAGGGATAAGTGGAAAGTTAAGGTGTGCACCACAGGTAGATGGACAATGAAAAGGATGGGACACAAGAAATCTACTTTCTGCAAGAGGGACAACAGTTGGGTTCTTCTTTGGTGATTCAGGGGTCAAGACAGAACTTTTCTGGGTCTCAGGTCATCATTAGGTTATCATTTGTCATTGCGCAATTACAGTGTTGGCTTTGTGAGCTCTGAGCAGCAGGAGAATGGCTTACAGAGAGTCGCTGTGGTTGGGGACTCTAAAATGAATCATAAGCCCACAGAAATGATACTTTTTAAGATTAAACTGAGTGGAGCTACTTCTCATGATTGCTTCCCATAACCTCCCTGAAGTCCCTGTTTAAAAGGGACCCCAATGGAGTCCAGTGGACTGAATGGGTTCATCCACGTAGGTCCTCAGTGTGATTCTCAGTGCACTGACTGCAGATGCCCATGAATGGTCATTCCGTTGTTGCCTGAACTTCAAAGCCCAAGCTTGTGCCAGCCCCTCCCATTACCCCTGTTCAAATGTTTCTCTTCCATCCAGAGGTAATGAAAGGACAGCCCAGGCTGATGGTCAGATTTTGTTAACTCCACTTCTGGGAGTGGGGGGGACCCAAAACCACGAACACGATTCCCAATTCAAATGCAGTTGACAAGGAGGGAAACAGGGGTGGGTCAGTGCGCTGGCACACACACCCTTCAGTGTTATGAAAGTAAAAGAAATCGTGTCATGTTTGGAAACGAAAACCAATTGAGTAATAGCACTGTGTAGGAACAGTTCTGCTCTCAAAGTGACTATTTCACAACGTGGACAATTTGGGGACTAATATGTTTGGCAAGGGATGTGGTTGGTGAGCGTTGACTAGTCCAGTGTATTGAGACATCATTGGAAGAGGAGTCAGAATAGCCGGTGTGGGTCCTCGCTCTGTCGTTAGGTCAACCCGATGGCTCTCTGCGCCTCAGCTTTTCATCTTTAAAGTGAGGGAAATAATAATCCATTATGACTGAGTGTTATTGTGAGGTGCAGGTGAGCAATATACATATGTGAAAGGACTCGTACCCTGCAGAGCGCTTTACAGGTGCAGGCATTATTATTATTGTTATTGCTCCGACTCTTAGTTTCTGTTTTCCAAAGAGAGTTCTTTAGATGGCAGATGCAAACAGGGCATGAGAGAGACGTTGCAGGCGGAGCTCTGATCATCCGCTTTTGGGGGAAGTGGATAAATTACAAGACTGTGCCTGGCAGTGGTGGTTGAGGGCAGCTGAATCCTGTCACAGAAAATTTAAAGGCCCTCCCCTTTTTCATTTCCCTCCGTGAACTTCTGCCTGTAGTAATAAAAAATCCCGTGTTCGTGCCTGTGTCGCTTCATTTTCGGAGCTTGACTTTTATATGAATCTCTGTCCCTATGTGGGACTGCTGAGTATTATTTCTGCCTCACCTTACCAATGAAGAAAGGGAAGTGTGCAACATTAAATGATTTGCCCAGGTCACCCAGAAAGTCAGTGATGGAGTCTATGAAAGAAAGGGTCCATTGTTATTCCTCGCTCTCCACCCGAGTCTCCAGAGGAAACCTCTGCACAGTGTCCGGGACAGTCTGATACTCAGCCCTTCTCCCTTGCCAGGACCAGGAGCCAGGTTATCCTACGTGGACATGTGATTGGCCCCCTGCCTGCCCCATTTGACTGGTAGAGCTTGTTTTCCTGTAAGACCAACATATGATCAGCACTTGGGAATTATAAACAGTATCCACACTGTGCAAAACCCTTAAGGCTAGGGACTGGCAGACACTGTGAGTGGATGGACACACTGACCGCCGACACAAGCCCACGGAACAGGGTTGGAGGAACCTAGAAAGTCCTGCCCTGGAGAGCCATGGACGCCTGGCTTTGACTCCTGGGGTACCCGCTTAGCAGCTGGATAACTTGAAATAATTTACACAACCTCTCTGAGCCGCAATTCTTTCACTTTTAAAATGGAGCTGTAGCATCCACCTGAGGAGGATTATTGTGAGAATTCGATGAGCCCACGCATGTGTACACACATGTGGGCACCCGTGGAGAACGGAGTTGAGAGAAAGAAGGGGAGGGAGGGAGACCAGCACACGCTTAGCACACATTAGTAGTGCAAGAAACATCATTTCCAGGTTTCTCTCCTTGAGCTGGCCTGCTGTGAATCCCGACGTTCTCAACTGTGAGACACGCCCCGAGGGCTCTCGTAAAGAGCTGTGCTTTCACTTCACTCGAGCCCTACAGTGTGTGCACAGAGGATTGTTCGTTTCTTAGTTCCTAGAGGGGCTTCTCGACAGAGGAAGGCCCCAGAGCAGGCTGGGCAGAGGCATTGTGTCCCCTTAGCTCACCACACCCCCCCTTCAGAGGGCTCGCTGCTATGACTTGTTTCAACTTCTGTCTTTCCTGCCAGGTCATCAGCCCCCCGAGGGCTGGGACAGTGACTGCCCTGTTCATCACTGCCCTCGGCCACCCCGAGCCTACCGCCTGCACCTTCCGGCGAACCAGTGTACATTGCTGCCGAATGAGTGCAGGAGAGGGTGGCAGGAGTTACGTTAGGAGTGTAGGTTTAGACTAGGTTACTAGGAAGCTAAGGGCAATTCAGGTCCACTTCCGTCTTTTTGATATTGGTGTGCAGAGGACAACCTGCCTCGTAACGCAAGTTCCTTGTGAAAGGAAGAACCTTGGCTCTGACTGGACCGTGTGTTCACTCATTCACTTAGCCAAATACATGTGGCATCAACTACATGCCAGGGATGGTTCTAGGTGCAGACGTGACCTAAAGAAACCGAGGGCCCTGCATTCTCGGAGATTACCTTCTGGTGGGAGAAAAGAGACAATGGACAGACAAACATACAACGTGGCAGGTGGTGTGCAGTGCTGTGGCGGAAAGCGCAGCTGGGTGGGAGAGCGGGAAAGTGAGGGGCGTTGTTTCAGACAGGTGAGAGAGTAAGGTAGAGGGAAATAGAGCGGAGGCCTGAAGCAGCCGGGCACTGAGCCTGCAGGTGTTAGAGGAAGCGTGTGGGAGGTGGAAGATCGTCCAGAGCTGGCTGTCACCATTGGCTGGTGGAGGCTGGAAGCCATAGGGGTGAGGGGAAGCTATTGGACCCAGGGTGGTGATTGTAGAGGAAATGTTGTGCTTGTCAGTCTTGCTCAGGGCAATCCTGGCCCCCCTTTCAGGCAAATGCAGGTGACCGTCTGGTCTTTGGGCTGCAGGAACAGTTGTGGCTTTGTTTTATACCTTGGCCAATGGTCTCGTGAAGTTTTTAACGATGGAAAATGCAAACCTGCCGGAATGATTCCCACACTACCCGAAGGCCAAACACCCATTTCCGTTACCTGGGTTGCTGCAGGCCATGACTCCTTGGCTCTGGGAGGGTGCTGGCCAGGAAAATGGCCTTTGGGAACCAGTCGAGGCAGATGTCAGCGCCCCCCCCCCTCCCCCCCCGCCCCAGTCCTTCACTGATGAATAACAGGAGAGCCAGGGCTGGGGAGAAGAGCAGGCCGCTCATCCGCACAACGCTCACTGCGGCAGCGAGGCAGTTAATCTTCCCTCTAAAGAAATTTTCAGGCGGCTGAGAGAGGACATATTTCCGATTTCTCCTGAGAGGAGAAACTGATGGGGAAGTCACACCTCCCAGTCAGTCCCCAGTTCACAGCGAAGAGCCTGAACTGTCACACAAGGAGGGGATGTGAAACAGGGCTCCTCTGAGAAGCTCAGAAGCACAGCGGCAGCTGGAAAGCCTTGTTTTCCTCACGTTCCCGAACTTCCCTCCACGAACCTCACTGTCGGCGTCCGTCTGGTGTGAACTGATTAACTCTTTCGAATGACGCAGACACCCAGGCTGCTTTTCTCTTTCTGAGACCAGCAAGAAACAGATTTTGTCACTACCTTTTAGGGGTTTTTTTTTGTTATTTGTTTTGGTTTTTGTTTGTTGTTTTTTTGTTTTTCGTCTAACTCTTTCCCCCATAAATATTTATGCTGACGATTTAAAACGGCCAAGTGATGCTGTTTGTACCTGGGGCCAGTTCGCCCTTATTCATTTTTTCCCTTCACACCCTGTCAGCTTTGGCCACAGGACACACTTATCTGCTGGTCTAAAGTGCTCCCTAGTCCCACAGTTGATGCTGTGCTTGGTAAAAGCTGGGGCTGGGGGATTGAGCTGGACTAGGGTTGCTAAGAGGAGGTCAGGTAGGTTGGTTGAATGGCTGCTCATTGTCATGAGATAATTTCCTGGTGAATAGTCATGGATCCAAAGTTATTTTTATTAAGTGCTGATACGTGCTGGGTGTTGGAATCTCGGAAATGGATAAAATGTAGCCCTCAGACTCAGGGAGGTCACAGATCGGAAGAGCAGTATGAGAGTAGAAGACCCGTAGTGGTGGTGGTGGTCCATCCAGAAGTTTGTCCCTGTCTGCTCTTCCCCTCCCTCCCCTCCCTTCTTCCTTCCTTCCGTCCTGTCCCCCTCTTCATTACAAGTTATTGAGCACTTAACCTGCGGCATTACCAGTTAAACATCACGTAAGACCAAGTTGTTATCCACAACACACTGCCTTTTTAGCACTTATTATCCAATGTTTTAGTGAGAAATGGTCCACGTTGGAAGACCAGCGGCTCCCAAATAGCTGGTCCTTCAGTTCTCACCCCCATCACCAACAGTCTCTAGAAATACCTCAGCAGACTGTCAGCAGCTCCTGTGGGCAGGAAACTCAGTTTTTCCGATTCCCCTCCACTTCCTATTTACCTGAGACAGAGGCACAGCTCAATAAGTATTGAATGAGTGAGTGAATGAATGAATAAAACATTCAAATTACCACAAAGTGGCAGGGAGACTTGACAATCCACCAGAAAATTGGATCTTTATTGGTGGCCAAACCAGATAAGTTAAGCCACAGTGGGAAAATTTACTTTGGGGTTTGAGTTGTATGCCGTAGACATAACTCAGTGAAAATATGTGGCTTTCCTGCCCAGGCAATTTCTGGGCTCGTCTAGGAATGACGCTGCCCGAAATAATCTGGCAGTTCTTTTAGCAACTCCTTTTACTGCTTGAAAGTTGGGTTTTAGTAGCAGGAAAATGTTATCACCTCTCACCTGGACGGTCCTGGTTATGCCCAGAGGGAGCCTGAGGGTGATTGTGTCCCCTGCCCACGCTGGTTAACCCTGTGCCCTGTGGCCCTGGGCCTTTGGACTCCGGTGTGTGCTGTGTCGTGGGGCTGGTGTGGTAGAAATGGGGGAAGAAGACCGAAGTTCAAGGATCAGAGGGCAAATACGAGTAGTGTGATCTTGAGCCCTCATTCGTTTCTTGTTGCTGCTCTAACACAGCACCACACATTTCAGTGGCTTAACATGTTACAAATTTATTCTCTTACAATACTGAAGGAAAGAAGTCCAGAATGAGTGTTATGAGGGTAAAATCAAGGTGTCAACAGGGCCAGTTCCTTCTAGAGGCTCCAAGGGTGAGTCCATTCCTTGGCTCTTCCATTTCTACAGGCGTGGACTTTTTTCCAGCTTCTGGCTATACCACCCTGTTCTTTGTTTCTGTGGTCACATGGCTTTCTCATCCACTGTAGTCAAATCTCTCTCTCTGCCTCCCTCTCCTAAAGATTTGTGATTACATTGGACCCACCCAGATAATCCAGGATAATCTCTTCATCGCAAAATCCTTAGTTTAATCCCGCTTGAAATGGCCTTCTGCTCTACAAAGTGACACGCACAGGTTCCAGGGATTAGAGTGTGGGCGTCTTTGGGGGGTGCCGTTAGTCACAGCCCTTCTGTGTAGTATCCCATTGTGCGAATGTGCCACGACTTATTTCCCCGTTCCATTATCGACAGATATTTATATTGTTTAGTTGGGGGCTATCACAAACAAAGCTTTCCTGAATACTCCCGTGCATGTCTTTCAGTGGTGGACAGAAGCAGTCTTTTTTTTTTTTGACAATCCAGGAAGTTCAATGTAAAGGAGAAAAACATTGAAATGCAAAGCCAATTCCACCTTTAAATACAATGTAAAAAACAACAAATTCCACCCAGATCCAGATGTGGAGTTTTATAAACACATGACACGAGGAGCTATTCTTATCCAAGATCAGAAGGTCAGCTCCAATTCAATAAGAGTTTTTATGTCTGGGGAAAGCACTTTGGCCCTCTGGGGGGCCTTCGAGCACCCATCAAGTATACTAGTTGACCCACATCAGTGAGGACAGAAAGCTCTGGCTGGAATTGAATAAAACTCTGGCACATCTTTCTCAAAAAGGTGGGTGGGTAGGTAGTAAAGGGCACAGTTCAAAGGCAACTGGGGGAAGCTGTGGCTGACGAGAAAGCAGGAGGAGTCCCTGGCAGCCTTAGGCTATGGAAATGTTGAAACAATCCATGTCAGTTTATTTTATGATCATTCCTCAGAGTTTCCATCTCACATTGGATTTTTCTGGGGCATATTAAGACAGGGAATCTATTAATGTGAATCTCATGTTACTGCAAACAGTTGGGGGTCCTAATTGGGCCAGGGTGAGCAGGTGGTCCTTCCCCAGTCAGCTATCCTTTCACCTGTCAGTCAAATTCAGAGAGGGCCTCCATCACTCATTAGCGACCATTTGTCACCTCGAACAGAACTTTGAAAGGATTACTTTGAACTTTGTTTGGGATTGATTTTCTGCATATGCTGAGCTGTTACTGACAAACTCTGGGCAACTGCTCCTCTGTAACGAATGCATTAAAAGAAAGGGTGAGAGGGTTTTAATAGCTTCCAAATTACATAGCCTGGGGGGCGGGGATTCTTTTCCCACCCCCAGTTCATCTCACAAACCCTTCATTCTTTTGGCATTGCATTATAATAAATAAGAAGAACTTTAGTTTTCTTAAGAGAACTGTCTTGAACTTCTGATTTCTTTTTTCAAATGCTACTGGCCCCGGACTAAAATTGATCCATAGCAGTGTTTAGCTGAAGAATAGACTTTGTACCTTGACTTTGACTCTCACTTTTCAAGGAGCATTGAGAGGACGGACAGGCCTTTGCAGCGTCCAGGGCTGGCTGGGCTCGCTGCCCCGATGCTCCTAAGATACTCTTTTAGCCCTTCCTTTCCGATCCTTCTCGAGTTCAGGGGCTGTGGCTGGTCCACTCAATACTGTATCTCATGTGCACTCCGATGTACCTAGCCCAGAGGTGATGCTCAATAAGTATTGAATTAATTGATTAAAAAAATAACTAATGATCACTTTTTGCCTTGAGGTTTAAAGGTGAAGACACATTGTAACTCACCATATACAAGGAGAGTAGCCCTAGTTCATTAACCAAATAAATTGTTGGGAGAAGCCAATTTTGATGGATGGATTGATCGATTGATTGATTTTACTGAGTATAAGAGTAAAGCTTACGCATGGTGCACATTTTAGAAGCATATGTAGTTCTCCTAAAGGTATGACATCCCTTCACACAAAGCAGGGTCATATTCAAGAAGTGTGGGTGGTCCAGCCAGAAGTAACCATCTCCACCCACATGTCTGTCAAATGTAGAAAAACACTGAAGCATTCAGAACCTGGGAACTCTTATTTATATCCGCCCCACCCCCCCATTTCTTCTCTATACCAGAAAACATTCAGGGACTCTGTCCCTCTCTTCTTTCTCACCCTCTCTTTACTCCCTTTCTTCCTCCTCTCCTTCCCCCTCCTCTTCCTTCTTTCTCTCCTTCTCTCTCCCTCTCCCCAACAGGATAGTCTCATCTCACTGCCCTGTTCCAGCCAAAAGCTCCCTGTCCCGCTGGGCCTCCCGCCACGGGAGGGTAGCTCCGCTCGTGTTCTGCCTCCGTTTTCTAGAGACAGTCTGTCTGAGCAGCCTCAGTTCTTTCTCAGAGAGTCCGGGCGGTTGAAGGGATGGAGTTCCCCTGCCAAACACACATTAATAATTATCATCTCATCTCATAAAACATACTAGAAAATCAATTTTACAGTTAAACCTCACCATACACAAATAACCATTTTACACTTTTTTTGTAGTTGTACTATAAATTACAGCATTGCATCTTACTTTTTAGCTTAGCATTTTAAGCATTTTCTCATATAATTAAATAATATCCAAGCCATGGTTTATAGGGGCTGCTGATATTCAGTCTTATGGGGACCACATTGTTCTAGATAATTCTTCTCTTTTGGGGCACTGGGGCTGATGTGGTTTTGATACACCTCTTCAGTTCTATGCCATAGGGAAGGCACTGGTGCTAGAAAGTGGACTTTGCCAGAAAATGGGAACCGGTGCCATGAAAGGGGCAGGAGGGCACTTTCATTATGAATGTAGATCTCAGTATTTACTATACACGTTTCCCTCTTGTGGGGTTGGCCTCGTGGGGGTCAGAAACTGAAGCTGCAATCAGTGGAAGCCAAGTGTGCATGCTGCCAACTTGACTCACATTAGGAAGTTCCCAAATCTCCTGGGCTGTATCTTTCTTTAGAACCTGACAGATCCAGGCATAGTGCAAATTAAATAGGACGAGCCAAGCCAAACCTCCCCATCTTTCAAATTTCTGAGCACAGGTCTGGAGCAGCAAGGGGACTTTTAACATTGACCTCTGGTAAAAAATGATAACACGCTTGTATTAATGGACCTGGAAAACCCCCAATTGCTAGAATCAGTGTGTGTAGTAGGGGGAGGTATTTTGCATTCTCAATTTTATTAGTTTGGTTCACTCTACCAGATTTTTATTCTCTGAACTTTACACTGACTTTGGGAATTGATCCAGACTCTGGTTGCTAAAGAGATAAAAACTAGAAAAAGGGGGGGTTGTCAGAAGTCAAATTTCATTTCAGCGCTTGACGTTCTTCATGTGCACAGCCCCCTGAGACCATCTCTGCTCCAAAGCTTATTTGGAGGGTAGGTAAACAAACAGTTGCCTTGGGGGGTATCTGCCATGTGCTGTGCATATCCCACTGCTGTGTAATCACTCACTGGCTGACCCGTGGCTGCCCACTGGCTTTCAGTGGGCACAATCCTTTGGGAGTGAACACGGATCCACGTGGAAAACTGAGCTTATCCACTGGAGGCCCTCAGTGTGGTTCCTCGCCAGCATCACGTTTTCAGATCACCAGAGAACACGCCGCGGCCTGCATTACACCACTCAGTTAGGGAAAAGAGGTAGTGAGCCCGCTCCCTGGTCTGCTTACTTACAGAGGTGGCCATGCTGGCACTATGTGAAAATAAGCAGTGAATGTGAAAAATATGACCAACCCTGGGACGGTGACATTGATAAGTGATCGGGTTGGGTTGTATGCAAGACAGGTGTAATGGGACACTGGTGTCTACTGGCTGTCTCTCTGCAGATGTGTGACCATTTCTTGACACTAAAGCAGAGAAACTAGAGGTTGTCTTAATTGGGAACGGCAGCCTGTGTCCTGCCTGGGCTCGTGTTTTGTTGAGGTGGACCGAAGTTGACAAGGCGAGGTACTTTGTGCTGGGAGTCCAGCTTTGTTTTTGACACTGAGCTATCCTATTGTACTAATATTAGTTCTTTGATGAGGTCATGCTGGTATCAATTTTCAATATATTAAAAAAATTGTAAATACTCGACGTTTTAGCTGCTGAGGAGGCCTTCATAATTTTGCGCTCATTGGTATGGATTCCAGTTTTGCATTTTTCCTCATATCTTCCTTTATTTCTGTGTTTTTTTTTCTTTTTCTTTTTAATGAAAAAATATCAGAATCAATTTTTAGGTTAGAATTACACATCACTTCATTGTTTTAAGAGCCACTCTATTGGTCAGCTGCCTCAAGAGGTGGAACTTGCATTCTTACCATCTCTGTGTTAATGTACTTAGATTGTTCTTGCTTCAATGTTAAGGCAAATTTTGCAGCCCTGTGGAAACCATAGGGCCCATGATGCGCTTTTCAGGGCACTCGTGCAGTAAAGACCAACACAAAAACACTCTTCTAAAGATGTAGTCCAGCTTGGTGCTATGGCAGATCTGTCAGCCATTTGCATGGAAGCCAATGCTAAAAACAACCACTTGAATTACTGTATGTTAGATATAAAATATCTGTACCAAGCTTGCTATTTATGACTCTAGCACATCTATGGTATTAGAGAAACAGAGTAGCTCTGTTTCAAAATCTTTGGCATTCTGGAAATTCATTCATTCACCTTACTGTATTCCTCTCTAGTTTTTCAATGTGTTGTCCATTGAAATTAAGCTCTGAAAGTCCTGATTCAGTTAGATACCACTGAAGAGTTAAAGAATGGAATTCATAGATTGGATTTTTCCCATCTGTACTTTGGGAATGATATTCACACAGCACACAGCAGCAGGCATTGGCAAAACTGTACATTAAAGATAACTAGACAAATACCGTGTTGGGAGTTCTGAAGAGAGCAGGAATTGAAGAGGCAGAGTGGGCAACTTCACAAGATAATTTGGAATGAAAGAGAGGAAACTAAGGAAAAATTAATAATGGCTTAAAACGTTGACTCTTCTGAGAATATTTCTGTTTAATAAACTGGACAACCTTTAAAAACCAAAGGATTGGCTCTAAGAATAGAATATCAGACCAGATGACAGGTGATGAGGACATTTTGGGGACAAGGGTCTTAGCTCAGAGCTTTCAAGTCACTGAATAAGCTGTTCCTGTTAAGAAGCCTCTTTAAACTGAATTTTGATAGTCAATGCCCCTGTGCTCTAAATCTTTGAAATAAGGCAATTTCTCGGAAAGAGTAATTAGTGCCTTGCTATAACACTGCCCCTGGGGTGTGTGCTTGGGACCACTTTATCACTGAGGCTGCTTTGTCACTAAGTGCTTCAGGTGATTGTCAGAAAAAAATCCCCTTGAGGCATCCTTTTCCCATCCAGATGATGATTTTAATCAGGGGAAATCTGGAAACCTGAGGAGTGGGATGCAAGGGCAGCGCTGAACAGTGGAATCTGCACCAGGGTTGAGTTGGAAGTGGGTTAGACCAGAGCATGCCCACTGCAGGCTTCAGACCGGACTCCACAAGGATGTGGAGGGAGACACTGAGAGGTCTCTGTACTGAGTTGTTGTCACTGGACATGGCCGATCCCAGGTGCCATTGGGAGGATACATAGGAGATGGCCCATGGTGGTACCTAGAAAGTCTGCCACTAGGAAGTGGGCAAAAATCCCAGGCAGGCAAACACTGTCTTACTCTGTTGTAGAAACTTCCCTGATCTGGCTCTTGCCTGCTTTTCCATCATTCATTGTACTCCAGCCATAATGATTTTGGAACATGCCGGGTTTGTTTCTGCCTCAGGACATTTGGACTTACCATACCAGATGTGCTCCTTCCTGTGCTTTCATCCTTCAGGCTTTCCCTTCCATGTCACCTCCTAGGATTATGCAGCCCTGATCACACTACCTAAATTATCCTGTTATTACCCCAGTCACATAGATTGTCTTATAAATTTGCCTTTTTCTATCTTGCTTCTAGAATGTAAATTCCTTTGATATCGGGGGGCGGGTATAGCTGTTCTGCTCAGCTCTGCCTTCTGAGTACCTAGGACTAGCTGGCATAAAAGTAACTTCTGAGTAAACATTTCTTGCATGGATAAATGAGTAAGCGTGTAAACAGGCGAACCAAAATGGGAACTAAGAGGTAGGTGAAAAGATAGAAAGCTTTGGGAGATAAGGCCATAATCGAATCACAACAAAGTAAGCAAGAAAACAGCTACTGGGACCCAGTAGAATGTCAAGCTGAGCTTAGCAGTAAATGCGGACTTGAAGAAAAGCCACTGAAGAGGCATCCTCAGTACCCTTTAGTTAGTGCTCACCTGTACACTGCCAGTCTGGAGTATGGCTGAGCCTGTAGTGGGGTTAAGGCATGTTTAGAGACAGATGACTTGAGCTAGAAAGCTAAGTGGGCATTATGAACAAAATGACACAGCCTGGGCTAGCAGCGGGGCTGCCCCGCCCCTCTCTGCACCCGCAGCAGACATCGCTAATGCATCCCAGAGTCTTTACTGCTATTCCAGCCACCACCACCTCCTAAAATGTACACTCCATTAGGGCGGGACTTTTGTCTGTTTTGTTCACTGTTTTTATTCCCAGCATCTGCAACAGTGCCCTTTACTTGTAAGTATGCAATAAATATTTGTTGAATTAAATATGTGACGCATGACTCAATCAGATTTGGCACCTGAGATATAGCTTATTTGCCGTCCCTGACCTAAGGCAAAGAGATGAGGTATTAAAATTGGATTCAGGGAGTTGTTATCACAAAAGAGTGACAGCTGATCTAATGGTCCTCAGAGGCGTTTCCATGCTGAGAACAGGCAGCTGCCTCACCATCACCCTGCAGGACCAAGCCTGGGGCTGCACTGTTTGCTACACTTATAGAGCAACTCAGCAAGTGTTCAAGATGCGTTCCCTTCGCACAAAATTACACTACTTAGCAAAACACTCTACAGTAGAATTTTTGGTAATTGGCATGTGCTGCGAGAACATCAACTCAACATTTATTTACTGCCTACTGCATACTTATACTATCCTTCATGATGAGGTTTGGAGCCTGAAGCTCTGCTTCCAAGGAGGAATTTTTCCCCAGCAGCCATTTCCCACCAAGGGACTGTTCAGAGAGAGTTTTCAGCAGTCACTTTATGTATTAACACACTGTTTGTCCATCAACAGGCTATCACTGGGATTGCCCATGAGTTTAATATAAAATAACACCATTTTTTTTCATTTATTTATACAACCAGTATTTTTTGAGACCCCACGTGTCAGCCCTGTGCTGAGGACACACCAGTGAACAATAATGTTCAGTCCTTTTCAGTCCTAAGTCCTTTCTATGGAGATTACATTTTAATAAGAAGGATGGACAATGAACAAATCAAAATATAAATATGTAATCTAGCCTCAGATAATGGCAGATTATTTTTTTTCAGGAGAGTCATAGAGACAGGATCTTGATTAGAATGGGTTTGAGAAAGAATGAAATGTTAGAAAAGAAAATAGCTATGTAGGACACTTCTTTAAAATGGGATTTGTTTTACAGGGAAACTAAGACAATTGATTATAGATATAGGAATGTTGGGGTCAGAGATTTTATGATGGTGAGAGATGGTTCCAGAGCTGACGGCAATGACCCACTGGGTGGAGAGACTTTGCAGAAGTGAGTGAATAGTCCAGGAGGGGCGCCTTCGAGGGAGCGGGGAGGCTGGGATGCAGTGAACGTGTGCACCTCCCCAGCACATGCATAGCATTTCTTTGAGGAAGGTGAAGGGCCTTCTATACATGAGGCCAGCCTGTCCAGGAAGTGGTCGGATGTGCTTATTCTTCTTCCCACCTGTGTTTCTTTCTGTCAGACTGTTGGGGAAATTGAGGTAGTTCAGTAGCTGGCTCATGATCAAATCCTGGGATGCCAGGAGAAATGAGGAAGACTTCTTGTCCTCAAGGACATCTTAGTCCAGTAGACTCTTAGAAAAAAGGAATCCAAATCCCGACATTAATGAGAAGTTTCTCTTGGAGGGTAACTTGTTCATTTAATGGATTTGGTCAAATAATTTTAAATCCAGATTTTTATTAACCTTTCTTTTTTTTTTCACACCCATTCTTGGAGTATGTCACCTTGAATTCACACACTCCAATTAAGTATGCTTGGCTAGTAACTCCACCATGAAAATATCTCAACCTATTAAAGTCTTGAGTAAAGTATTCTGCTTTTGACACTCCCCACAAACCTCATAGGATTTGAAAAACTTGAAGTATGCAAAAGAAAATCAGACTAAATGCTCACATATTTTATTAGAAACATTTCTTTAAAAACATGAAGACAAGAAAAAAAAAAAAACAAATTCAATTTTTGAGCCTGGCACTTCAACTTTTCTGCACATACCTCTATTCTAAACAGGAAAAATAAAATCAGCTTTGTTCCTGAGCATATGCTTTTGACATTTTTTTCCCTTGAAGTCTGTGAATTATTAATAAACTAATTTCTCTTTATAGTTTAATCTTTGGAGATTTAAGTGTTCACTCAAATGCACAGGGAAGAGATAGAGCCGCAGTTCCAATCAGCTCCAATCCTCTCTGGAGATGCTGCCCCTGAGGTATCTCTGAGTCTTTGATATCAATCTCTGATTCAGCTGGGAATTTCTGATCCTTTCTAGAAGTAGCCCGTTAATACCACTTAATGCCCTGTTTAAGTTGGGCCATTTCTGCCAGCCGATTTTATGCTTTCACTTTGCTCCTTAGATAGTTTATGTGTGTGTTTACAGCAGATATATGTGCATATATCTCTCTGTATAGTTATACTTGATGAATTATTCCTTGGCGAGTTGTATTAGAAGTCCGGTCTTTCGATAACAGGACATCCAGCAGATTGGCAGCTCTTGTACTAAGCCATGCTGGATCGAAGGACCAACTGGAGTGCTTCCTCTCTCCTCAGTGAAGTTTAGAGGAGAGCGCTTCTGGCTCCATAGAGAAAATAAGTTTGCATAACCCAGAGCTGTGCGGTGATGGGATGGATGAGCTGTGGAGTAAGCTCCCTCCCTCACCTGCACCAATGAGCCTGATAAAAGGAGCATCGGTGGCTAGTAGGCAGAGGTGAGGGAGAGAGGATTCCTTCATCAGCTGGGAGTCCACGTAATTGAGCTGAAGTCACTTCCAACATTATGATTCTATTGTTTCCTGTGGTCTCAAAGCATGAAAATTATCATTCCTCCCCACCTCCCTCTTTTTTCTTTTTCTTTTTGGCAGCTGGAAAGACTTAGACACTGAATTTAATTGACTTGCATGACATCCTGCATTCTGTATGAAGGGGCTGAGCGCACTTTCCCATCTATGCGATAGACCTTAGGGGGATTCCGATTCTGGATGAGGTCTTGTGTCTCTCTGATCTTGAGTCTACTTATTGATCGAAAAATTGGGGGGAAAGTCTAGCAAACACAGGCCAAGCCATCTGCACCCGTTCCCTGCTCTTCTAACTCTCTGAGGAAAGTGGCTTTAACATTGAACTCATTCCTGTCTTTATTCCCCTCCTGCATCCCCCCTTACAACCTGCAGGATTACTGGGATATAGCGGTCAACCGAGAGAGTCACCAGGCCCCATGTGAAAGGGGTGCTTAGCGGGAGCACTGCAGAGCTGAGATTCCCAATAACGGAATCTCTGCCAACAGCGCTAGCTCCTGCAGACAGCACACTTGCCTCTCTCCCGAGGAGGCCTGGATCAGAACCTGGGCCACAGGGAGGAAGGGTGACAGGAGACGGGAAAGCTGAAGAAAAGAAAGCATTTCCTCTTTTATTTTTAAAGCCAGTTCTATTCTGGGAAAATTTACTTACTTTTTTGTTTGGCTCTAGGGGCTGAAGGGTTCACGGTAATGGAAACTGGAGGTCGCCGATTTACGGCTCTTCCTCTGGACTCTCCAGGCCATTTGTTTGGTGTTGAGTACCAACTTCCGCAGCCTTTCTCAGCCAGGACCTCAGCTTTATCCAGCCCTTAAGAACTCCCTCTCTCCAGGGAAAACTGGGAAAACTCAGCTGAGCTGTGGCCAGTGCCAGGCCCTGCCAGTCAGAGGCTCAACCTTATTCCCTTTCTCCAGCACTCCAATCACATTAAATTCTCTCTATATTATCATAGTCCATACCTCTTATTTGGAAGACCTATTGCACGGGACTGTTTATATCCATTTGTGCGATTATTTGATTAATGTCTGTGCCCCCCAGAGATAGTGCTCTGTGAAGACAGCAGCAATGACTAATTTGTTCACCGGCACACATCTAGTGTCCAGTATGGTGCTGATATAGGGAGGGTACTCCGTAAATATTGTCAACTGAATATATGAAGGCGTTGTTCAAATCAGGGTGGAGGCCATGAAAAGGGTGCTCGGTCTATCCTGCCCCCTCTTGATCCATTTCCCCTTCTTCTCCCCACATCTTGAACACAGCCACGGTTTCCTCTGAGTGACAGCCTTATATCACAATGGGGCATCGGGACCAGGAGTTTTAGAAATGGCCAGGAAGGCAACACTGTTGACTGCATTGCCACTTAGCGGGCTGCTCTGCTGAGCCTGTTGGGCACCGAGAGGAGGCATGACTCTTCCCATATGCCTAACGTCTTCAAGCCACAATATGGCTTTACCGGTTGGAAGATAGCCCCGATATTTTCAAATCAGGAGAATTCATCTAAAATATAAACATATGTGTCACATTAAAAAGAAAAAAAGATCATCCCATATGGCGGAAATCAACTTGAGCAGCAAGTGTCCATACAGGAAGGGCCAGTGACTTTCAGATCAGCCCATCGCCCATTTACATGGAGTACATTGAAGTTCAAGGTCCTTGCTATAGCTGACAGTAAGTTACTAATAAGCTTGCTTTTTCCTCTCCTTTATCATACACTCTAAGGAATGTGTTCTGGAGATGAAATGTAATATTTAAACATTAGCAAAGAACAATCTGATGTTGTATTTAACAATGCTCTCCTCTATAAGCTGTGGCTGACCACAGCAAGCCCATAAAATTAACTATCTCTACTGTTCACCTAACCTTTTTAATTTGGGTGGGCCAAAACGATAAAACAAAACTGTGAGCTTATAGGCAGATTCTCTACAGAAACTGAAGCAATTGCTCTATCCGTATATAACTTGCCTTTATCTGGAGAACGGGAGCGAAGATTCTTAGGAGGATGGACAGCCAAAATGGCACAGCACGAAGGCCATGCGCACGAATCTTTTATGGCCTGACTTCTCCCGGGAACTTAAGTAAATTCCCTGAGCGCGTGACCTTCCACTGGACATAATACAAAGGGTCGTTACTTGCTTGATTCTCATACTTACAGGGGGAAAAAAAAGGAAGTCCAGATGAGAGTTAAAAATAGGGCATGTGAATTTAATGCAACTTTCTCTGGGATCGTAAGTCTGGTGAAAGGAAATAAAGAAGGAAGAAAAAATAGACACCATGTTAAATGAGCTTCCTGGAAGAATGTTATTTGCTCACAAATATTTATCCAGAGACTCAGACTAATTCCTCATTAACAAAGTGTCCTGGAATGTAGGTGGAATCCATCCTAACATCCTTGAAGGAAACTTGAGAGCTAACAGCAAAATCCCAGGCTCAGGGACATTTTCCCTGTTCCGTACATCTTTCCCAGTTACTTGTCTCCCTTGTCATTAAGTATTTTTTCATAATATCTGGAACACCTACATATAGTGCTCCCACCTTCCTGGAAGTCAGAATTTTATTTTACATCATAGGGCTGAGTTAGAAAAGCATACCCACACCGTTCCCAAATTGCAGGGGAAAGGGGCCCCTTCTACTTTGCAAATATGATTCACTTATAGTAAACAAAGATTGTGTTCTGCAGTTTGGTCTGGGGGAAGGGCTGAATCTAAACTTCCAACTGTGCATCTGAAGCATTATTTCAATCAGGAAATTATGTCGCAGGTGGAGACATGTCCCTGGGAAAGAAAGCATCTGCTTCCACACAAATGTCATCAGTAAAAGAAACGGGGAAGCCATGTGACCCGGGAATTGGACTGTGTCCATATCAGATCTGCATTTCAGTTGTAAAAACAGTAAGTTACTCTCAATTATTCTTACGTACTCTGCGACGATCTTTTCTTAGCTGTACCAGGGTCCAGAAAGAGACATGAGAAACTGGCGAAGGCTTTAGAAAACGATCGGTTCAGAGTTCTGCCTCAAACTCCAAATGCCACTTCCTGGTTCAGAAGCAAGAGGCTTGGGGAAAATAAGTTTAAGCTCATAAAAACACTCAAAGGGCATACTGGTCATCAAACAGCTCTGAGCAAACTGCATTTGCAAATGAATCCAAAAACATGTGGATTCAATTTTCCTTGAAATGCCCAGAGGTTAAAAAATTAAGGGGGGAATGCTTGGCAGAAAGAGCCTGGGGTTTGGCTATGTGCACGAGTTTCTGAAAAATAAATTGATTGTTTTGCCAGAGAGAAAATATTACCTGGTCCCCCTTCTCAATCACATCTCTAACTTAATTACCAATGGCCCCCTTTCTCATTGTGCCTGCAAAGTGGACGTAAGCGTTGAACTCATTTGAAAGCAAGCAAGCTTTTCCTTGCCAGGGTGGCCTTGTGTGTCACCTCCCCAGAACCTCAGTGCTGCCATGGGCTTCAGCTCAGGGGCATGGTGGTGAGAAGACCATCTGCTAGCTGCAAAGTTGTTTCTCCTCTGCCGCTTGCCTCCCATCTGCCTCCACTCATCCAGTTTGGGCCCTCTTTTTCCTTCCTCCAGCCCCCCAAATAATACCTTTTTTTTTTATGACCAAATAAACACAGGCAAATATGGAACTGCTTTAGAGCAAATCCAAACTGTTTTAAAAGATCATGAAAATAGATTGGGTGGGGGAAAACTACATCTGTGAAAGAGCAGTGATTAGCCTTAAAACAATGCGAGGCCAGCGGCACAGCGTCCCATTATGAGATGATGTGGTGCGGTGTCTGTAAGTGGCTGTTCCTGGTCTCTGAGGTAGCAGAGTTATCACGTGGCCCCGTTGTTGCCATGGCAATAATCTGTAATTGTGCAGAAAATCCAAAGAACTCGTGAGCAACTCCTTAGTGGATTGGGCTGAAAGCAAATCAAACCCGTGAAAGCCCCAAACTGATGTGGTTACGAACGTGTGTTGGCCCAGCTGGTCCAGTTGAAGCTGACCTGGTTTTACAGTTTCCTTTCCCAGCCCTGGTCTCACTATGGTGAACTCCTGCCTCGTGTATCCTTCTCACCCTTGCACGTTTATACCTGGTGAGAGGTATAAATCCTAGTCAGCCAGGCACATGCTTTAGCTCCCTCCTTAGAATTCTGAGCACACAGTTTGCAATCTACAGGATTGGAATTGAGGCTTTTTCAGCTGCCGGAGCTTCTGAACCGTTGACTGGGGACCAAGGCCTATTTGTACATGTAGGTGAGAAAACTACATTAGAGTGTCCACAGGGCCAGGTGGGTGTTTTTCCCCCAACAAAGGCACCAGGGACACACTGGGCAGGAGATGAGTGCAGCGAGGATGTGTTGTTCCTGGGGTCGCTTGGCAACGCAGTACACACACATGCACAGCACACCCATCTGAAGACGTGCCAACACACCCCTTAAAGGCTAGCTAATGCAAACCATGCCCAAAGCATGGCTGGGAAGTAGAGGGTAGGTAGCATTTCTCCCTCCTACACCACATACTGTGTGACGTTTATGCATGTATCAGCCATCAGCCCCACACAGTCAAGGGCATGGGTGAGTGTGGGGGCCCCTGACAGAACATGGAGCAGGAAGGGGGGCCAGACAGAGTGCTCTCATGGTCCAGACTTCAGTGAGCGTCCCCTGGGAAGGCAGCTTCCGAGTAGATCCCATGAGAACATCTGGGATGAAGACACTCACGCCAGACCTTACACCCAGACTCACTGGTAATAATGCTTCATTTTTTCTCATTTATTTATCCTCTCGTATACCACAAGTATGGTTTGCTTTCCTTTTCCAAGTTTTCCTGCTGGGAGCAGGCAAAGGAAGGTGGCGAATAAACATCATGCTGTGCATTAGGGTGCTATTTCTGGATACCCGCTCACTTGGGGTTACTCAGCTGCAGGCAACAGAAACTCACTTTGCTTAGTTCAAGCAGAAAGGAATGTAACACAGGAGAGTAGAGGACTCACAATGTGGGTGAAACCTTGAGAATCTTATAGGAATCTGACAACTTAGGGGGCTAGGCAGCAGGGGGAAAATGAATGGTCTGATTTATAGTTCGCTCCTAGAATATTTAGCTTCAACTATTTTTTGTTCTGTCATTTTTCTCAAGAGTCAGAGTCTTGGAAAAAAGAGTCCCAATGGCCTAATTTGGATGATGAACTCTGTTCTCTCTTGGGGGAAGGGAAGTGGCAGGCATGAGAGGGAAAGAAGGATGTGGGCAGCCCATAGAATCTCATCAAGATTCCATAGAGTAGAGTGGGGGAGAGAGAATTTCTTAGGACAAAAATGAAAGTGCCCTTGTGGAAGGAAGGAGGTTGGGTATCGTGGTGGTCCGGGTGCTCACTTGGTGAGAAGGGAAGCCACCAACATGTGTCCAGCACTACAGCTTGGAAGAATGTTGAATAGTGGAAATGACAATCAGCCATCTTACATTAGCAAACGTGTGCTAAGGAAAATTGGAACAGAAAGGTAGGGAGACAGAGAATGAGTGAGAGAGTGTGTAGAAAATACTGTGTGTGGCGTCCTTTCCCAGGGAGAATATAGGGAAAATACGACAAGCTGATCTGCCACCAGCCACGCTAATGGGGCAGACTTCCTGCTAGTCCAAGCTCCTGGTTAATGTCCACTTCCCAGTGTGCCTGATTGTGGGTTGAAGTTGACCGATCAGCAAACTGCTCAATTACAAGCCCATTTCTCCCCGTGGTGCCACTAATTAAAACGGGCACCACGTCGGTGCGCCCACGCTCCATGGAGCCTCACCTTCCCAAAGCTGAATCTGTCACAGCAATTAGCCCTTGTCAGTGTAGTTCAGCCTCCTCTCCCCTTTTTTCAACCCCGTTCCTGTTTGGTATGAATTCATCTCTGGAAAACTTTTCCTCAAGATTATTAATTCCCCCGCCCCATACTCTTAGCTCTGAGACAGAAGCATGAGGTCAGAGCTTTGAAATGCAACCTCAAGATGCAGGTATGTGGAAATCTCTGTATTCTGGAATGCTCCGACTGTTTGTCCTGCCAAGCACCACTTTCTCCTAAAATCATGTTGTGAAGGGTATTCCTACATGCACTTAATTTTTAAGAGGAGAGAGAGAGAAGAAAAAGACACAGCTCAGCACCAGTCCACTTGCAGGAGAGCAGTTCTCCGGACACCTGGGCCCGACTGCAGCCCACGGTACATTTCAGCTGTCAGTGCACTTCTGTGGGACAGGGCGGCGCTTCCCAGTGCCACGGTGGACGGAGAGAGAAGGTGTTGAGAAGCACCGTGGTGACAGGTAGCAGAACGGAACCGTAACTTGTTACACAACCGCGTGCCTATCCTGTACTCTCTTGAACGCCAAGTCCATGGCTTCCTGACCAGAGAGGGGAACTTTCATAGACTGCTCAAGGTCCAGTTCAAGTCTCCATTAGTATTAAAATCGATATCATTGGCTCGAAACAAGATGACACTTCTGGCTTCCTTCCAGAGCGACTGCCAATTAGCCTCCAGCAGAAAGCTCCCTGCCCATGTGCCTCTTAATGTCCCTTCTCCCTTGAAAAGAGGCAACTCCAGATTCCCTGGCCTTTTGATACAAACTTTCCTGTTTAGCATTTGTTTTTTCCCCAAAAGAAACTCCTAAGTTTCTCTATCATATTTTTTTTTCAAAACAATTGTACACATTTAAGAATTTCTAATAAAGTCCCTTTGCACCCAATGGTAGAGGGGCAGACCAACATCAGAGTCATTGCAGAAATCTGGTGTCGCAAACGAGAACAGGACACGACTAAATGTTCCGACAGACACAGTGGTTCAGTGTGTGACTCTGGAGTCAGAATGTCTTTGGTTTCAGTTCTGAAATTACTAGTTAATTTCTCTTTTTGGGTCTCGGTTTCCAAATCTGTAAAATGAAAAGAGTAATAATGTCTCCCTCATGGTTACTGGGAGGGTTCGGTGAAATAATGCACAGGAAACCCTGGGCTTATTATTCATTGTATAGAAAGTCCTCAATCACGCTGAGAACTGCTATTAGCAGTTCACATTGTGTGCAGGACTCCTGAGCACGTGACCCCTCAGATGGGCGGGGGCAGGAGTGCCTGAGGTCTGGGCCCCTTTGCCGTGCTGACGGCGCACTGGACTCATGTGATCTCCATGTTCCCATCTTACCCAGCTCTCATTGCCCCTTTGTCCCCACTCCTTCTGTCTTTGATATGGTCATGTCTTCTGTCCTGTGTCTCCTGCCTTGGGCAAACTGTCCATGATGGGATATGGGGAGCTGCAGATGATCCATTAAGTCTCCCTCACCAAGTTTCTTTATCCAGGTACCCGTGGGTGACAAAAATAGAGTAGGACACACACACACAACACACTAGACCAGAGTCATCCTGTTAAACATCTACAGAGAGACACATGCTGTGAAAGCTCATGGTCAGTGAGGATCCGCTTAGATTATTCCGTGATGGGACACCCTGACCATGGAGATCACTTCGGGACTTGTGGATTGATTCAGGTTGTGCTGTCGAACTGATATCAGCCAAGCTCAGGGCAGTTCAGACCTGAGGGATGGAGTCCACCAGCGGGCATTTTCCTCAAACCTACCACCTTTCTGGCAGTGCACACTCTGAGCAGGGAACAGGGAGTAGGCTAACAAAGACTTTAAAAGGCAGCGAAGATGATATTAGGGAGAGGGTGGGTGGAGAGCAGGAAATAGCAGGGCTAGCTCTTACACAGGCTCAGGTTGCTCGCTGTCATATACAATACATCTGCTGAAAATGTTAAGGCAATTAAATAAAATAAAGAGAATACAAATGTGGAAAAAAGCTATTGTAATCGGATATTCCAGAACTCGAGACCCAGGCATAATGTTTTTATAATAGCATATATAAGAGCGTTCTATTCAATAACATAACAAGGATTAAGTAATTGAACAACATTGTTTCAAAATATTTTCTGGGTTGGATCTTGTGTCCCAGCCTCTCAAACACACACAGTTCTAGTTAAGGGAATCTGCAGTGTTAGGACAGTGAGCTCCAGCCCACAGAACATCTGGCTTCAACCACTGTTCCCAGTCTCTTGTTTTTATAAGCAATAAATTCAGAGGGCCAGGTTAGAGTGCTTGGGTCATTTGATTTACTTGGTGCACAGATAATTTTGGCCACTTGTTAGAGCTGGTAGTCAGCGGACCCTGACTTCATCCCTACCAGCGGAAATGGTTCTGTTCTTTTCATTTAGTCACCTAAGTATTTTTGAGGTTTCTGGTGCCTACACAGTTCTTTGTGATGGGTCATGACTCAGTCATTTACAAAAAATATTTATTGAGAACCAACGGTGAGGCAAGTTCCCTGTTCTCACAAATTTACAATGCAGCGGGGGAGGCAGATATTAGACAAATCCTCACCTAAATGGTGATTTGATTACAGTCGTGAAGAGTGACTCAGGGGAGAAGAACGTGGTGCTGCAAAGGGGCTGCTCCCCGGGCCCGGAAGTTCAGCAAGGCTTCTCCGAGAACAGCAGTAGTTAAGACATTCCCAGTGGTGGCTGGCCTGGTGAAAAGAAAAGAGACTGGAGGGGAGAGAGGATTTCTCGAGAGAGACCAGTATGTGCAAGGGCCTCGAGCCAGAAGGAGCACACATAATGAGGGAGGAGAGGGAGGCCGATGTGGCCAGAGTGTGGGCAGCTACAGGGATGAGTGTGAGGAGTGGGGCAGGGTCCCGCTGAGGACAGAGGTTGGGGGGTACCTAAGATCTTGTTCTCAGACACACAATCGAACAGAGAAGCAACTGCCTCTCAAAAGTAATGGCTCTCAAAACATATTTTTCTAATGCACAATGACTCCTTGCAGTTTGTTCCCAGTACTGGGGAAAGAAAAAAAGAAACACAGTTCAAGGCACGTCCTGCTTGTGGCGGGCTGGTACAAAGCAAAGCGCATGTCTGTCACCAGTGTCTCCCAAGTTTCAGCCACCATCTCTTACTATGAGGATTTGGCTCATGAGAATGTGGGGCCCAAGAGGCCCTCAGCTCTGTAGGGGGAAGTCTGCAGATGCAGGATCGCTATGTGCAGAGTCAGTCTCAGCGAAGGCCTGAGAGCCGGAAGAGCCGCTGGGGTAAGTTCCGGCCTGAAAGCTGGCGGGTCCCAGGCCCGGGAAGTGTCCTGGGGCTGGAAAGGACAGGTGTTCCAGCTCAGACAGTCAGGCCGAGGGCTGCCCTCGTACTCAGCACTTTTTCTTCCATTTCAGTCTGCAACTGATGGTTCGGGCCTGCCTGCTGTAGGGAGGGCAATCTGCTTTACTAAATGCTCCAATTCAAACATAATCTGACCTGGAAACACCCGCACAGACCCACCCAGAGTAATGCTTGACCAGCCGTCTGGGCACCCTGTGGCCCGGCCAGGTCGACACATATACTTCACTATTATTCAACCCTGATGGATTTTTGCCACACTCAGGTAACATCCATATCCTAGTTTATATAATGCTCTCTTTTTTTTTAAAAAAAAAAACAAAACCCTCTTTTTTCAAATAAAATCCTCTTTTTTCTTAAACAAAGTTTTCCATTTGTAAATGGAATGTTACAATGGAACTGGAAATGAAATGTCCGTATTACCGCCATAAGTTGAAAGCGTGCATAAAACAAACAGAGTGACAACAAAACAGTGTTATTACACACTTGATAATTACCGTGGTCTACTGGAGTTCTTCTCCTGTGGCCTCCTCTTCGTTATGTGAAACGAGAGCTTAGCAAGCATTAGAGTAAAAAGATAAGCTGACACCACGCTGAGACGTAGCCTTGATTCTGTTGATTGGTTTCAAAGAGAATTGAAAAGGAAGTGTCTTTCTCACCATTCAATGCAGTGTACTCCTGTCCCGTCAGCGTGCCCCATAAAAACCCCGCACACCACCGGTGGCCCTGGGCCCGCACTTTGAGATGCAGAGTTGTTTTCTAGGTAATTGTAAGCCAAAAGTGTCCAGCCCTAACTCACTGAAGGCAGGCAGACCAGTCCTTGCATGGCAGTGGATGTGTACCTTACTTTCTGGAAATGGAGTGGACACTTTGATACATTAGGCAGTTTCTCTCAAAGACAAGCATTCTTCTAGACCAATATCTCGGAGCCTTTAACTGGACCAGGCTTTGGCTCAGGTGACCTTGAGATTAAGCTGACCGGCCAGAGAGAGGGCCGTGCCATAGGGCTGGGCAGGCAGGGTGGTATCGTGGGATTTTGGGTACACGTGGTGGGGGTGGCCACTTATAGAGGTCCAGTGCGACCCGACAGCAGTCACAGGGAGACCGCAGTGGGTCTTCCACAGCAGTGACCAGTGTTCAGCAGGCAGAAGCTCTTGCACTTGTTGATGCTGACGTTGTCCTTATGGTTGCCAGCCTGCCGTTGGCATCAGCAGAGCCAAGCTGTTGGGAGCAGGGTCTGGGGATCAACGACATCTTCTGTGCTCTGGGAAGGACTTGTGGGAGCCAGGGAAGAGCCAGGTCCCAGAGGAAATGGTCGATTAGGCTGTGATTTGGTCAGAGCCCGAGGCTCTAGGAGAATGAAGAGGAGGATTCGGTCAGCGGATCTGCTGGCATTTGGCCACTAGGAGTGAGCTGGGAGTTGTACAGCCCTTACAGGAAGGCAACAGTGCAGAGGACAGACTGACCAGGCATCACTTCCTACAGCATGACTAGTCCAGGCCAGCAGTTCTCAAAGTGCCGTCCCTGGGCCAGCGGGGGCTTGTTAGAGGTGCGAGTTCTCTGGCTCCGCCCCTACCAGAAACTCCAGGGGTGGGACTCAGCAAGCTGTGTCTTAAAGAGTCTTCCAGATGCTTCTAGTGCATGCTGAAGTTTGAGAACCGCTGATCTGGGGAAGGGGTGAGTTCAAGAGTGCACAGCTAGGGGACAACAGGGCTGTTCTCCTGGTGGGGACACGCAGGTGTCAGAACACAAGTTAGGATGTTGTCCAGCTTCTGTTTTGACTTCTCTTCTCTTGGTAGTGGCTTCTCGCACTCTCGCAGTCACTTTCTCTGCCCGGCCACTCTCTGTGCACACACACAAATCACATCCCAGTGGGTGGTGAGGACTCTCACTCCTCGGTGTTAGATTTTTCATCTCAGTTTTTGTTTTTTTTTTTTAAGTAGAGACTTCCAGGGGAATTTGAATACATTTCCTAATTTATCTAAGGAGGTGGAAAATTTTATAAACAGGTCCTTAGGTTGCTTTTGTTTGTTTTGTTTTAATGCAAGGGCTCCTCTGCACTACCCATGCCTGAGGAGACGGTCAGTGCCAGAGTTTGGGGAGGACAGCCTGCTGCCCAACCCATTCTGCAGATTGGGAGGTGTTCTGGTGAACAGAGGTGATGTTGCAACAAAGATCCCTGTGGAGGGCAGCAGCATAGGAGGTCGGAGGAGAGGTGCTGTGGCACAGACTGTGGATCCAGACAGACCTGGATTTGAATCTTGGCTTTGCTACCTGTTCACTGTTAAATCTTGCAGAGATCACCTAACCTCTCTGTGCCTCAGTTTGCTCATAGTAATATAACAATTTTATGAAGTTTTTCAGTTGCTCAGTAAATAGATGTGATAAACTTGTATTATTCCCTAATCTCTTTCCCATGTTTCTTGAGATCCAAAGCAGAGTAGTTTACTCAGTACCATCCGGAAGATAACAGCAAATGTTTACTGAGTTCTGATCAGTTAGAAGACTTGACTGCACATGACCAAAACCGGACTCAAAATAGTGCAACTGATAAGAAACTCTGTTATCTCATATGACAGGAAACCCAAAGAGAGGAGGGGGTCGCAGCAGTGAAGCAACCAGGGATTCAGCTCTATTTGTCTATCTATGATGCTCTTGGTTCTGACCTACTCTGTACCTCAGCTTTCTCCTAAGTCTGGCATCCTTCATGGTCACTAGGTGACTGATAGCAACAGCCAACATGGCATGCCTCCTTGCTTATATCCAGTGCTCTGAACTGGGGGGATCGTACCAGCTTCCTCCGAGTTTCTTGGGCTGAGTTTAGATGGAAGGATGAGTAGCTAGCCATAAAGAGAAGGAGAGCCAGATAATGTTTACTGCAGTTTTCTACATCCCAGGAACTGTGCTAAGCATTTTACATTCATTTTCTTATTCAATATTCACAACCACCCTAGGAGATTGCTCTTTTTTATAGATAGGGAAGAAGAAATCCAGAGAGGTTAAATCACTAACTTGCTCTGTAATACTCACAAGGTTGACGGAACCAGAAGGGAGACTCAAGCCCGAGAGACCCCAGGGCCATGCTCCTCACCTTGGTGTCACCTAGCGGGCTGCCCTCTCTGGGGCGGGGACTTGCACTCTGGCCTCACTGAGCAGGGTGTCCGGGATCCTGGCACTAGCCCAGTGAGGTGGACTCATTTTTACCCCATGCTGAGGAATAATGGGAACATTCTGGAAAGAACTTGAGCTCAGCTCTCAGGTTTCCACAGTTATTTGTCTGTTGTTACCAAACACTAAAGACTTTAAAAATTCACTGTGGTCATATACGCAGGAAAAATGACCTCATGCTTGCAACCACAATCCGAAATGCTCTGGAATCTGTAAGGCGAACTGCATTTTAATTAGAAGAGAGAAAGAGCAGTGAAGACGTTTCTTGGACATTTTTTCAAACCCTCCCTTGGCTTGCCTTCAGGCCAAAATGTGACAAGTGCCCTAAATCTGATAACAAACACACACTTCTGAAATCATTGTTAGCTTTCCTGAGAAGAAAAAAAAATCACATTAGTTTTCTGTTACCAGTCAGAGTTCAAGAATGTATAGCCCTGAAATACAGCACACGAGAACCCAGGGAATCATCCTCCATTAAATATTAAAAAGTAAAAATGGAGCTCTCAATGTCCTTTCCTCTCTGCTTAGAAGGTGTTTTATCATAGCAGGTCCTCGGAACTTTGAACCAAGCAATATTAAAAAGGCTTCCCTAAAATCTGGTCACTGGTTACGGTCCATGTATCATTCTCGACCACGGGGTCGAACCGCCCAGCTGACAATGCAGAGCAGCAATGCCATGTCAGGGAGCTGAGGCCTTCCCTGGTTTGGAAACAGCAGCTCTTGGCCTTGGGTGCAGCAGCTGCTTCATCAAAGGGGGATGGCAAGAAAAGGAGAGGAGAGCACGTTGCCATGTTAGGGGCTCGTCATGAGGCACGCTCTCCTGAGGCCCTTGTGTGTCACGGCATCCCATTCTGTGTTCTCCACAAGCCAGCGTGGCATCTGCCCCATTTTATAGATGAGCACACTGAGACCTGGAGAAGTTGTTGACGATGACGACGTACGTTAGCATGACTTCACTTGCAAACAGAAGAATATGCAACTGAGGATGGCTGAAGCAAGGATCGGTGAACTCCTTCTGTAAAAAGCCAGATGCTAAATAGTTTAAACTCTTTAGGCCATAAGGCCTATGTCAGAATCACTTAACCATTATAGAATGAACACATCCAGAGATAATAGAGATAATACTCCAATAGAAGATGTGGCTGTGTTCCAGTAAGACTTTATTTATAAAAATAGACATTGGGCTAGAGTTGGCCTTTGGGAATAGTTTGTTGAAACCTGGCTTCAAGCAGAGCTTCTCAAGCTATCTGCAGCAAATAACCAGCTAAGTTTTCCTCTAATTTTCAGCATCTCATGGACTGATACTTCTGTAAAATGCAATAAAATTCACAAAATTTGAACAGAAGTTCAAAATGTGTTTATTAGATTCAATAGACATAAAAGGGACTCCATCAAACTGTTATGAAAGTTCATGAACACCCTCAATTTCTGCTCCTAACAAGGACCAGTAAGAAAGTCCGTGGAATGACACCATTCTATGGTTGACACTTGAGGTACCCATACTTTAAGGATTAGGATATTTATTATCTCGCCTAGCAATAAGTGCAGACATGGACAGGACCCAGGTTTTTTCTACTTCTCAATTTTTGATCCTCAGTTTTTATCTGTCTTCCTGGTTGCAGGTGCTCATGGTCACCATTGCACCCTCACAAGACAGTGTCCAAGGCAGGAAGGAAGAAGGAGAGGTGAAGAAGGCTTTCTACTTGGGCTACTGTCTCTTTTATTAGGCAAAATACACTTGCCCCAAGCAGCATTCTGCTCTTATGTTTCATTGGCTATGGATCACATAACTCATGCCTGTAGCATTCACTAGGAAAGGGGACTAGGGATCCCATGGTTGGCTCAGTCCAGTTGTGAGTTTTCCCCCTCAGACTGGATCCAGAGCCACCTGATCAAAATTAGGATTTGGTGAACCCAGGAGATGCCAGCTCCATGCTTAATAGCAAGGGCCTGTGGTCCTGCTCAGTTCAACTCATGCACAGGGCTCCTTCTATTCCAGTACTCTCTCCCAGTGAAGGCATTCTCCTTTTCTTATGGTTCTAGCTTTAGGATCTGTGTACATGTAATCATCTGTGTGAAGCTTTAAAAATTACAGTGGCTTCCACGTGTTTTATAAAACTCGAATGTCAGTGCTCACCTGCTTGTGCCAAGGTCACATCAGAAGGTGGAATTTAAGAGTACAGATGACGCTTGAGGTTATGTAGCAAAAGGAGGAAACTTCGGAACTAGGGCTTCTTGACACTCTTCAGTGAGTTTGTTCCAAGGTATTTTTCCATTTTTTTCTGCACTAATCCATCAGGAGCATCTAAACAATAGTCAGCCAATCCAGGAAGAAGGTCAACACAGACAACTGTGGGTGTGAATTGACCGATTGTGTCAACAGGAATGACCACCCCCCCCACTTTTTCTATTATGTTCATATGGATAGTCTTATGTAGGGTGACCAACTATCCTGAATTACCTGAGATGAAGGGACTTCTTGGGATACAGGACTTTCATTTTTAAAACTAGGATATTTTACTGATGTTAATTCTTCCTATCCACGAACACAGTATGTGCTTCCACTTATTTGTATCTTCCTCAATTTCTTTCTTCAGTATCCTATAATTTTCCAAGTACAGGTATTTTACATCCTTGGTTAAATTTATTCCTAGGTACTTTATTTATTCATTCATTTACTTATTTATTTTTTTACTGCAATAGTAAATGGGATTGTTTTCTTAATTTTTCTTTCTGATAATTCAATATTGGTGTGTAAAAATGCCACTGATTTCTGAATTTTAATTTTGTATCCTGCTACTTTATCAAATTCATTCATCAGTTCTAGTAGTTTTTTGGTGGAGTCTTTAGGGTTTTCTATGTATAGTATCATGTCATCTGTGAATAATAACAGATTTACTTCCTCTTTTTTCATTTCGTTACCTTTTATTTCTTTTTATCTGATTGCTGTGGCTAGGACTTCCAATACTATGTTGAATAGGAGTGGTGAAATCAAACATCCCTGTATTGTTTCCAATCTTAAGGGAAATGCTTTTACTTTTTGCCCATTGGGTATGATGTTGGCTGTGGATTTGTCATATATGGCCTTTATTATATTGAAGTATGAGCCTTCTGTTCCCAGTTTGCTGAAAGTTTTTATCACAAGTGGGTTCTAGATTTTACTGAATGTTTCTTCTACATCTATTGATATGATCATGTGATTTTTATCCTTTATTTTGTTTATGTGATGTATCACATTTACTGATTCACAAATATTGTACCAATCTTGCATCCTCAGAATAAATCCCATTTGATCATGATGTGTGATCTTTTTAACATTGTGACCGTGGTGTATTGTTGGATCTAGCTTGCTAATACTTTGTTGAGGATTTTAGCATCTGTGTTCATCAGGGATATTGGCCTATAATTTCCTTTTTTTGTAGTGTCTTTACCTGGTTTTGGAGTTAGGATAATGCTGGCCTTGTAAAATGAGTTTGGAAGTCTTCCCTCCTCTTAGACTTTTTGGAATAGTTTGAGAAGGATAGGTGTTAGTTCCCTTGAAATCTGCATATGGTTTTATTAACCATGTCACCTCAATAATTTCAATATTGTAAAAAGTCTGATCAGTAGACCTCATATTGCTATAGACCTCATAGCAAAAAAATCCATCCCCAACCTCTCCCTTTCCCTATTCTTGCCTTCCACTCTCAAAAGTAATCTCTTTAAATACTTCTAACTGGTTTTAAAATATTTTCTACCACATTAATAAATACCAGTTTATGGAACTATTTCTTGATTTTTTTCCAAAATTAAACATTGTCTTCAAAAAATGAAAAATAAATAAAAATAGTAAAACCAGGACTGTCCCAGTTTTCAATTTTAAAACCGAAATCTTTCCAGGAAAGTGGGACAAGTTGGCCACCCTTGTTTCTGGCTTCCGTCTACTGTCAAAATGTGCTTTTGTGTATTTTCTGGCACACTAATTTAACAGGCCCCTAGTTTTCCTGGAAAATTAATAAACAATGTGTCTAGTTTTGTCTTGTGAATGACATTTTTTTTCACAATTAAAACATCTAAATTAAGGGAAACACAGATACATCTTAGAAATTCCATGTTTCTTCCAGAGCTGAGGATTTCCTTGGGAAATTTTTAGAACTGTTTTTCCTTGATTGCGAAGAGAGGTATGCAGGAAGACCCTGTACATTTTTAGTTCCACTTCTTTTCTATCTGCTGCCAAGCCCAGCCAGGCACGGGGCAGCAGGTCTCAGAAATCACCACTGAGCTGAATGTATTTAAAGATGTTTGAGCCTCTTCACTGGGTATCCATTGCTGATCTTGGACTGTCTTTTAGAAATCACCTGGGGCCCTTTAAAAAATAAAAAGAAATTAAAAATTCCTGGGCCCTTCACTCTGCCTATATTGGGAGGTGGGGCTAGGGAATGGCTTTGGGGCTCAGGGACCTTTGCTTTTCACAGAGTTCCCTGGGTATTCCTGACATGCCGCCAGCTTCAGAAGCAGGTGGCTAGAATATGTCAGTCATCCTGTCTGAGTGACAACTAAAATTGTAATTGCACCGTGACAGAAGAGAATCTTACAAAATTGCAAAGTTGCTCATCTCTGCCTGTCTTCCTTTTTCTTCTTTTCTGCCTTTCCGCCTCCCTTTCTTTTTTCTTCAGTAGTAGCGGTTCCTGTGAACATTGGGGGCAGTGTAGGAAATGCTCATGCGGTGAAACTTAGAAACATTCGAAGCGAATTAAATATGCCTTCTAAAACTTAGACACATAATGTGTGTAGGGGCATGAGGCTTGAACAAAAGCTTGGAAGAAAGAGATCTCTGGCTTTATCCCTAGTGAGGGACACTCCGGGTTGCAATATTCTTCCACTGTCTTCATCTCTTCCATCTTCTTCTCCTGCCTCCCTGGTCCGCACCCACCTGAGAATCAGTGGGCAGGAGATTTGATTGACATTGCTCATTTTAGGTCACCACTCTGTCTGCCGAACCCGACAACAGAGATGAACAGTAGTGACGATTCACAGCCTCACTTTCTGTAATGTGACAAAAGCGAGTCCCATAGCAGTTAAGGTTCTCATTAAGGCCGCTTTAACTGCTCAGACTGATTCTATTTTTTAAGCCACCAGAATAGTTAATACAATGTGTGGGACAACACGATTTCCATTGGGGCACAATCAAAAAGGAAGCTTCTTTCCCTACCTTCTTTAATCTCTCTCCTTGCATCAACCTGAAGCAGAGCACAGGTCCCCCAGGACTCCTGCTCATCAGCCCTGCCTCCTACAAAAGGGGGGTTTTGCCTAGACAGCTCCAAAGAGTCTCGATTCAAAGGTAAAACAATTAGTACACATTAATCATCACAAGGATGGTACTAAAAGCATAATCCTCTAGAACTGCAACAAATTAAACTGAAAGTAGTGCTATGAAATCAAGCAGAACAGGACCACACAGGCAAGGAAGAGAGAGGACACGGCTCGGAAGCCCAAATCTGGTGGCCACCGAAGGTCCCAAGTGTCCCCTGTCTTAGGTCTTGGCACAAAAGTCAGCCTTCCCTCCCCAGTTTCTTGTGAAGACCAGTGGCTCTCCATGCTGAGGCCAGGTGGCCATCGCCTCCCCAGCAGCTCAGTGGACATCTGGGAGCTCGCGGCACAGTCCAATGTCTGCTGGATTTTCTGAGGGTGCAAAGTTTCCCCCAAAGCCTGGAATCAGCCCACCAAGGACTTCTCCAGGAAGAAAGAAAAGCAATCCTTTTCTGTAAAAGGAGGATCTTTGTTCAGATTTCCAAATGAGACCAGCCCTGGGCCAAAGATTGTTTTAGATGAGGAATGTCTGCTTCCTTCACACCCCGCCCGACGGCCCCTTCCTCCTTCTTTCCTCTTCTCTGAGCTTCAGCCTGTGAGGTGAGAGCTGTCTGGGGAGAAAAGCCACATAATGCAATAACTAATGGTGCTGTCACACTCTGTAACAGCTGGAAGGCATGAGGCCCAACAGGAAAGACACAGTATTACTTACAGCCCATTGTGGATGTGCTCAGAATCTAGACCAGGCTGCAAAGGTGTCTTTCCTACTTCTCTCAAGTTGCCCTTCAAGGCCTCTCGGTGTTTTCCTTTGATCTCCTTTGCTCCCTCCGTCTTTTTACACCCTTCTGGGTTCCCAGCCATATCCCGGTGTCCTTTGTGTTAGGGACAGTCCCATTTCAGATCAGTATCTTTCTTTGAGCCAACACGGCTCTTTTGCTCTGGATCCTCAGAGCACCATAGTAACGACTGGGCATCAACAAAATTATTTCTCTCTTACCCTTCATTGCGCAACCGATACACCAGTATGCTGGGAAAGCGCCTTCCCACCAAAAGTAGGGTAAAGGAATGACTAGAGCAGAGAACCCCTCCTGCCACCAAAGGTGTGTGGAACTTGCTATTCATTTGCACACTAAGAGAGGATATAAAAGAAAAGACAGTGCTTAAAGTCAGAAATTACTGGCGGATTTTCACGCCAGTGAGGGGGACCATTGGAGATAGATGTGTCTTCCCAGGGGTCGTCTATCCCTACTTATAAAGTTAGAACCTCTTCCAGATATACTCAGGTTTCTTACTAGAGAGAAAACCAATTTGCAAGTTCAGTTCCTTTCATTTGCTTTGAACCTTATACTACCAGTGAAATGTTCAGAATTTTTAATGGTCCATTTTTATTCTCACCTTTCCCCACATTCTTCTTCTCAGTATATCACCGCTGGAAGCAGATAACATGATGCTAGGAGGAAGGCCAAGGGCTCACTGGCCCAAGCTGAGACTGATGTTTGAAAACTCCCCAGAGTGCCCAAACTTGGTGCGGTGTGTCTGTCGGCCACGCCAGGGAGGTGTTCGGTTTACTCGCCCATGCCAGAGTTCAGGTCATGTGATGGTGAACTTTGTGCCATTTCCAGAATGGAAAATATTCAGCTTTTGATGAGATTATTAGCTTTCCTCCTGTCCAGGTCCAAGAAATGAAAACCAGATTTGCATGTATAAATAACCATCAAGTGGTGAAATGATTTATTTAGTAAAGTTACTGTTTTGGAAACCAAATCAATGTGTCATGTCAAGATCCAATCTGCCCTTCACTCACATGGCAAAGGAGACTTCTCCGGGGTCTACTAGAAAAAAGAAAAGTTGGAATCCTATTAATAGTTTACTCCTTAGCACAGTTACAGTGGAATCCAGCTATGAGGATAAAAGCTTGAAATAATATTTCCGAGAACATCCTGATAGTAGCGTGTGCTATTTCTTATTGTGTTCAAGACACCACATGAATAACTCTCCCCCCGAAGGAAAGGAAACAAAGCAAAGGGCAACATATTTTCCCACTGTGTAAATTTCCTTCCGCAAGTAGAAATAGTTAGAACTGGAAGGCAAATCCTATGGTCATTACATGTCAGAAGGCTGACATGCTGACAGCTTCAAAGGTGTGTTGAGCTACACTGTGCGTGCTCTTTTTAAAAAAGACAATAGGCATTGAAAATTAAACGCTGCATCAAAGCCTTCCAACCCTACCGAGAACAAGTCTATGGGAAACTCAAACCAAGATGCAGGGTTATTTCTGCGTAAATTATGTGGAGGTTTGGGTCCCTGGGAATTGCATTGTCTAGGATGCCCTGAAGACAGCTGTACCGCTCTGATCTGAGAGGCACGTCAAAGCTGGTGACTACAGCTAGTACGGAACCATCTGCAGCTAATTCTAGTCATTCTCCTGGCATGAAACCAAGGCTTCTAGTTTGAATCAATTCTATTAATGCTCAGGGGCCTCGCTGTGATGCCACCCAGTATAAAGTGGGCTTAAATAGTGGGTAGTGCCGACCTGTAGCCTTGTTGTGAGGGAGGAGCGATGCATTGGGCCAAATCCCACTCTGTTAAGGGTCAGTTTCTTTGAGCCTTAGTTTCTTCATCTGCAAAATGGGAACAGTAATGTCTAACTTGCAGGGGTATTGAGGGAATCAGAGACACTGCGTGTGAAGGTCTAGGCACCTAGTAGGGACTCAGTAAATGGTCCCATTTACGTATGTGTGTAATTATGTATGAATGTTTACTTACTTATTTACTTACTACCCGATTAATCTCTTTGTAGCAGGGGCCACTAACCTCGGGTCTAAAGACATTTGGAACCTAAACTGAAATTTAAGTCTCATGTATCTGTGCATTATCCTGAAGATGAAGGTTCATAACTTACACAATACTCATAAATAATATTATAAATAATAACTTTCATAATATTTATAATTTTGGTCATGTCAAAAGATATATTAAGATCACTACTTTCTGATTTGGCCTCAGCTATGTGTTGGTCCCACATCATGACATGAAAAAGAAAATTGTGTAATTTGTGATTCTTTTTCTGTTACAGGTATGCTGTACCTAGTGGTCCTCTAAGCTGAAGTTCTGCATGTGTGGATATGCGGGTGTTCACATATCTGTGCATGCTTGTGGGTTTAGGGAATGCTGGTTTTATAACGAGCCACAAGTTTACCGAGAGAAGACAGGACAGTTGTGGGACCAGAGGACTTGGTGACAGATGTGCTCGTGGGGTGGGGTGGGGCTGGGATGCTGCAGGAAGAACACCAAGGGAGGAGGCAGAGGAGACGTGGAGAACAGAGCTGGGCAGAGCCGAGGGCCCAGTGGGTCCATTTTGCTGGGGACTCGGCCTACACAGAATCCCAGTGGCCTCACAGGGGCTTGCTGCTAGGGGTGTGTGACTGGGCGCTGGCTGTGGAGATGGTCTGTGGGGATCCGCAGGAAAGAAAGTGAGCTGCCATTGAAGGAGACACCATGACACGTTCTGGAACAGGGGAATAAGTGCCCAAGGGACAGGAAAATTATATGAATTGGATAAAATAAGTGATAATCAAGTAGGCAAAAGACTCACAGAGATTTAGAAGCAGAAGAAAAATTCCCAGACCTGTTGCTTCCCACTTTAGCTGGCTTTCCGGGGCTCAGGTGCCAGTAGTTGAACTTGCCCGAGGGTTCGGATGACAAGGGAGGGTCCTGCAGGTCACAGAGTAGGCAAGTCCTGTTATGCTGGTGGGGGATGAAGAGCAGAACTTGAGTTTAAAAATAAATATATGCATGTATTCACACAGACATATGCACATGTGCACACATTCCTACATACGTGTGTATGTGTAGTATTCAAGTTCTTGACCAAACCTCTTGAGCTTCTCCCCTGCAGGATGCAGCTGTGTGTGCATGCGTACATATATGAATTTAGCAGCAAACATGTACTCACGTTTACTATTTCCTAGTCGCTGTGCTAAGAGCTTTAAAGCTTATTCCAATTTAACTCTTAAAGCACACCTATGAAATAGGCATTGTTACTGGTTTTCATTTTGCGGACAGAGAAACTAAGGCTTACTAACGTGAAGTGATTTTCCAAAATCACACTTAGAAAACTGTTAAGCTGGATGTCAACTGAGACTGCAAAACCAGTCGACACGCTAATGATATTTTTGGGGAAGACAAAGTCAATTTACAAAATGCTAGGGTGATGATTTCAGCAGCAGAAGAAGAGGAGCAAGAGACCTGGGTCTGAGGTTTGAGGCTGATTCTGAGTCTCATCGAGCCACGTCATCATATTCCCCAATGTGGACGTATGACATCTTAACCTCGTAGCGTGCTCTGCCGTGTTTTATCACTTCTCTGTACACCAGGCGATAGAACTCTAAACACAGAGGAGGGATCAGCTTCAGAAAGGAGCATAAAACTATTGCGAGCCTTTTTATTTTTCTACACCAGTCCCGCAGGTCTGCAAAAGTCAAGGGCTTGATATTTACCATTCATTGGCTCTACACAAATAGAGATCCGCACTCAGAGGCCACAAAAACAGAAGAAAATGAAGTTCATCACCTTCCAGCAGTCCTGGTGATGAGGAAGGACATGTTGGCGCTGATCTCTGTTGGCTGCTGCTTACTGCCTCATGAGTAGTGTCAGGCTGGGGACCAGCGGGGAGGAAGGGTCTCTTCTGTTATGAGCCTGGAGAGGGTATTGACCTCCACAGATGTCTTGCAAAAGGAAGCCAGTATATTGCACGTCTCTGAAGATTAGAATCTTGGGGGAGTTTCTCAAAGGTCACAGAGGCTTCCGAATGCCCAACAGTTCATCAAGTACTGCGCACTCCTCCGCTTCCATCGCTGGCATCCCCCTTCTTCTCTCCAACACCGGCAGCTCGCCCCACCCTACATACGGGTTCTCTTTCTCCCTGTTTTCCATTCACTAACGAGAACTGTTTTGGAACCATGTTAAGAGAGAGATTGAATGGCACCCACCTGGGAATACACAGCCAAATTTCTGCTGCCTGAATACAGCTGCTGAGCTAGTGGGGGCTTACTTTGGGAAACAGGGGCGTTGTAACACATTGATTTGGATGGATGCTAGAAGCCATAGGCATACGAACTACTGTTCACTCCTCTGCTGAGGCTTTAAATATGGTCTGAGGCTATTGTAAAATTCAGAGAAAATTGGTGACAGATAGAATGCATAACAGATGTGCATATTTTGTTTGTTTGTTTGTTTATGTGTTTCTTTTCCTAGACAACAAGTATTCTCCATCATTCCTAGATAGAGAAGCTTCTGGAAATTACTGTTACTAAAACTACCTGTCATTTTCATCACTGTATTCCCAGCTCCTTAAACAATGCCTGTCATATAGCTGAGACTCCATAAATATTTGTTGAAGAAGTGAATGGGTGGCTAAGTGTGAATTTGCATCCCTAACTAGGTGGCCTTGTCCTCTTTGAGCCCCTGGTCTGTAACACAGTGTGTGCTTTTGGTCAGTGTAAACAACTGCTGTGGGCTGTCTCTGTAATTCCAGGGCAGGTGGGCTGTGGTACACCGTGAGCCCTAAAGAAGAGCAGCCCACGGCTCAGCTTTCCCTTGGGACTCACTATAGGGAAGTGGGTGTTGGGAAGGGGTGCTCCTTAAGGTCCCAACATGACCTTGGCTGACAGTACCATCCCCCAGTTCACCAGGATCTCCTCACTAGGACCCCCTCCCCAACCTAATCTCTGCTATCTGGTGAAATCCTGTCCACCTACCCACTTCCGCTGTTCATCCCAGGAAATATTTCCATTTGAACAAGAACTTTACATACACAGGCCTTTGGTCCAAAGGAGAGGTCCTAATAGTGGGAATTTAAGAGAATAGAACAAGCCAACAAAGGAGATATTTTCTGTTTTTACTTAAATTATTTTTTGCTTTTACTTAAATTCCATCATTTGGCCATTGTCCTGTTCTACCACCACAAAAAGAGAGTCATTTCCTCAGTCACTGTGGTGACAGTACCTTTATTGAAGGAGAAGAGACTCTCGGGGAAAGAACGGGATTAGCCTAATTAAAAGAAATAAACTCTTAAAGAACCCCTTAAACTCTCTCCACCCACCTCCCCTCCACCATTTCCAATCAATATTCTTAGTAGCTTCATTTTAGAATTCCACCTCTCATAATTTTTTCTGAGGAAAAGCAATCCCACTTGGGAAGAAAAAGGCAGTGCAACTAGCATATTTGAAGATTATATTTTATTTATTGATTTTTAAAAACACACATTTTAAACAGAATTTTTGTTGAAGTTAAGTTTATGTGGCATCGGCCCTTGGAGAGAATGTGGCGGTGTACGCAGAGTGTAAATGAGTGAGGTTCTGTACAAGGAGGATGGCAGTCAGTGAGGAGTGCAGTTCACTGCCTGTATTTCTCCTTTGTGTGATGCTTGCATCTAGAGCTTTACCGTTTCTCTGTGTACATGTGATGCTGTATAGCCTGTCATGTGGCTCTGAAAGGGGATCTGGACCAAGAGTCAAGAGCTCGGGTTTAAGGCTGGCCGTGTCTCAGACTTTCCCAGGGGCCTTGGGCAAATCAATTAATTTTTCTGAACTTGAGTTTCCTAGTTTGAAAAAAAAAAGATATAGTTTATAGAATAAAAGCTCTGGAGCTTGAAATTCTTGGATTCCAGCTACATAACCCTGAGAAACTCATTTAACATCCTTTAATAAAGAGGAAATGATGACAGCTCCTATCTCACAAGTTTACATATTAAAAGGCATAATCTTTGGACTCCTGCCTCAAGGTTGGCTGTTACAGGGTATGGCAGGCCACAGCTTCCATTATGAAACCATGAAAAAAGGATGAATTACAAAACCCCACTTTTGAAAGCAAAGAGCTATAGAAGCCACAGGAACTAGATTTTTTAAAAGAGTCTGGAAAAGGAAGATCCCTTTGTAGAAAATATAATCATCCTTAGTAGTTTTCTTAACTGGAGGCATTTGTAAATTCTAGAATTAGCTTAAGGATTGGACTTAAACCAAAGTGAGGGATTTTATGGAGGAGAGATAAATCAGCAGGGATTTTGGCTGACATGATAAACTGGGAAAGAGAGGATCCCCAAATGCAAGGGAAAATTGATGAATTCTAGGAGGATGTGGGAGACTAGGGGCTGGGTGAGAAAGGAAAAGTGAAAATTCCCACACTCTTGCAGGGAGTTTTTTTGTAATCAGTTTTTTTTATTACACTTTCATAGTTTATCTGGGACCCAGAGGGCTCTCAGAATGTGGACCTTTAAGTTCTAAAACCAAGAGAGTTTCAGGCAAACTAAAATGACTTGGTCACCGTTGGCATTTAGGAGAAAAATTTGCACTGGAAGGAGGGGGTCTACAGAAAATAGGCAACCAATCTCTTTCTCAAGACATTTGCTAAATATTTAACTTGCATAAGGCATGGAGCTAAAGAACCAGATTTAAAATATGCAACGGTTACACTTCCAGAGTTTAAAAGATTGAGATATCAAATTTTCCCCAAATCTAGAAAGACCATGCCTGAGGAACAAAAGATGGGATCAGTCTTACTGAAACAACCACCCAAGCACAGCTGAACTAATGCCTGATAGAACTGTAGTGATCAGCTTCTCATTGTCTCTGTCAAACAGAGGAAAAGTAGAACCCTTGCTTGTAGAGAATATTGCATGGAGACTCTGTGGTTCTTTTATTTTAATTTGCAGCACATAATAAAAATTACTAGACAGAAGAGGCAAAGAAAGTGAACAATAAGCAAGGAAAAAGCCCAGCCAATAGAAATAGACCTGCAGATATCTAGGTATTGGAGTTTGCAGATAAGTTTAAGCTAAATATGAGTAATATGCTAAGAAAAATAAGGGGGGGGGAGATGGTCAGAGTAGAGGAAAATATTGAAAATATTAGAGACTCAACCAGGACTTATAGTATATATAATGAATCAAATGGACATTTAAGAGCTACAAAACAATATGCAGACAAGAGTCTGGTCATAGCAGTAGACTTAGTAGTCTCAAAGACTGGTGAATGGACACTATCCAAATTGAAGCATAAAGGGAAAGAAGAACGGAAAGAACAAAAGCCGTATGGAAACAATAAAAAAGTATAACACACGTTAGAGTTCCAAAAGGATAGAAAACAGCGAGGCAGAAACAACTATTGCAATAGATAGTGGTCAGTAACTTTCAAAATTGATGAAAATTATTAACCCACAGATTCAAGAAGCTCAAAAAACTTTAGGATAAAAACAAAAACAAAGCAAACTACATAGGCATGTCTTTTTTTTTTTTTTTTTTTTTTTTTTTTTTTTTTTTTTTTTTTTTTTTTTTTTTTTTTTTTTTTTTTTTAGAGAGAGAGAGGGAAAGGGAGAGAGACAGAAAGGGAGAGAAACAGCAATGTATGGTTGCCTCTCACATGGTCCTCACCAGGGACCTGGCCCGCAACCCAGTCATGTGCCCTGACTGGGAATCGAACCGGGACCCTCTGGTTCCCAGCCCGCGCTCAATCCACTGAGCTACACCAGCCAGGGCTACATAGGCATGTCTTATTTAAGCTGTTGAAAATCAAAATATAGAGGAAATAATCTTAAAAACAACTAGAAGAAAAAGACATTGCCATCAAAGAAGAAACAATAACTAACTTTTAAAAAGAAATTATTGGAGCCAGAAGACAACAGAATTATATCACTAAAGTGATGAGAGGGGGAAGCAATGCCAATCCATTTTTCTATACCAGCAAAACTATTCTCCCATAACGAATGAAAAATAAACATTTTAGACAAATTAAATAGGAGAGGACCCACTGCAAGCAAATAGACTTTCTGAAAAGTATTGTAGGAAATGCTTCAGGCTGAAGTAAAATGATGCAGTGTAAAAGCAGGAGGAAATGAAGAGCACCAGAAAGGTTAAGGATACTATCATGTCGTCTGCAAACAACGACAGTTTTGTTTCCTCCTTTCCTATTTGGATGCCTTTCATTTCCTTTTCTTGTCTGATTGCTGTGGCCAAAACTTCCAGAACTATGTTGAATAGAAGTGGTGATAGTGGGCAACCTTATCTTGTTCCTGATCTTAGTGGGAAAGATTTTAGTTTTTGTCCATTGAGAATAATGTTGGCTGTAGGTTTCTCATACATGGCCTTTATTATGTTGAGGAATGCTCCCTCTATTTCCACTTTGCTAAGTGTCTTTATCATAAATGAATGCTGTACCTTATCGAATGCTTTTTCTGCATCTATTGATATGATCATGTGATTTTTGTCTTTCCTTTTGTTTATGTGATGTATTACGTTTATTGTTTTGCGAATGTTGTACCATCCTTGCATCCCTGGGATGAAACCCACTTGGTCATGGTGAATGACCTTTTTAATGTATTGCTGGATGCGGTTTGCTAATATTTTTTTGAGGATTTTAGTGTCAATGTTCATCAGTTATATTGGCCTGAAGTTTTCTTTCTTTGTTGTGTCTTTTTCTGGTTTTGGGATTAGGATGTTGCTGGCATCATAAAAAGAGTTTGGGAGTCTTCCATCATTTTGGATTTTTTGGAATAGTTTGTGAAGGATAGGTGTTAGTTCTTCCTTAAATGCTTTGTAGAATTCTCCTGTGAAACCATCTGGTCCAGGGCTTTTGTGTGTTGGAAGTTTTTTGATTACTGCTTTAATTTCATCCGCTGTTATTGGTCGGTTCAGGCTTTCTGTTTCTTCCTTATCGAGTTTTGGAAGATTATATTTTTCTAAAAATTCGTCCATTACTCCTGGGTTTTCATATTTCTTGGCATACAGTTCTTCATAGTAGTGACTTATAATCCTTTGTATTTCTGTGGCATCAGTTGTAATATCTCCTCTTTCATTTCTGATTGAGTTTATTTGGGTCCTCTCTCTTTTTTTCTTGATGAGCCTGCTTAAAGGCTTGTCTGAACCATAAACAACCCCGAATATCAGCTGCAATTTCGAGAAAGAAGAGCAAAGCAGGAGGGATCACTATTCTTGATATCAAACTATATTACAAGGCCACTGTAATCAAAACAGCTTGGTACTGGCATAAAAACAGACAGATAGACCAATGGAACAGAATAGAGAGCCCAGAAATAAACCCAAGTCTCTATGGGCAATTAATCTTTGACAAAGGGGGCAGAAGCATAAAATGGAATAAAAATAACCTCTTCAACAAATGGTGTTGGGAAATCTGGACGGCCACATGCAGAAAAATGAAACTTGAGCACCAACTTACACCATACACAAAAATAAATTCAAGGTGGATAAAAGACTTAAATGTAACTCGTGACACCATAAAAGTCCTAGAGGAAAACATTGGTAGGAAAATCTCAGACATTCCACGCAGAAACATCTTCAATGATATGTCCCCTAGAGCTAGGGACATAAAGGAAAGAATAAACAAATGGGACCTTATTAAAATAAAGAGCTTCTGTGGGGATAAAGAAAATAATATTAAAATAAAAAGAGAACCAACCATATGGGAAAACATATTTGCCAATGATACCTCAGACAAGGGTCTGATTTCCAAAATATATTAAGAACTCATACGACTCCACCCCAG